>VXBB01014817.1:37299-90496 GCA_013399915.1 Illadopsis cleaveri
CGGCGGGGAGCCCAAGCTGTGCCAGCCTCGCCCGCCTGCGAGTGGAGTGGCGAGTAATCCTCCCCGGTGTTTGCGGAGGCACTGCGCTGGTATGTGCCTAGCGCGGGCCGTCGCCGAGGAAAGCCGGGCGCTAACGCATTCCTGAGTGGCTTTTGTAGTTTTTTTTTTCCCTCGTGAACTCGTTTTCCGAAGCGTCACCCCCCAGTCGGCAGGGAAAGGCAGCGTGCTGGCGCGTCTCGGCGCCCCGGCCAACCTCTTCCCGACTTCAGCGGGAGTTTGGGCTCCGCGCTGTATGTGGAGCGGTGTGCGTGCAGTGACACGGAGCTGGGGAGGCTGTGGCACAGGCTGGATCGCTAGATCAGTGTCCTAAGGAGTCTGAGGAGCAAAAAGCCTTTACCCTGGCATGCATGAGCAGACGTCTTCCTCTCTCTCCACTCCGAACATCACAAACATTCTGTTCTTAGGCATTAAAATATTCAGAGGTAGCAAATTTAAAAAAGAAACAAACAGATGTGTCATGTATTTTGACAACTAGTGTGTTCACTTGCTGTCAATTCAGACAACTGCTTGATAAGAAATTTTATACACTTCTATTTCCTATCTATACATTTCACAATTTGCAGCTGTTACAGGTCTACTTGGTGGAACCTATTTGGATGAAATTACGTCTTGCACAGTCAAGAATGTTGTCAGATGAGAAATAGTGAGTGGGAGAGTAAAACGAGCAATAGGTGGAAATTAAAATCCCTATTTGCCTCCTATGTGATTCTTCCTGATACCTGCAGGAAGAGATGCTGCAGCCAAAACCGCATTTTTGACCTGTGAAGTTATTAAAAATACCTGATCTGTAATTCTTCATTTCGGGTGAAATTGATAGAGGGATTATACTTGGACAATATGTACAACTCTGACTGAACACTTGTACTGTATGTTAATTTCCTATATAATTGATTTCTCTGCTAACTGAAAACTGTAAAGGATCTCTAACAATACTTCCTGGTTTAATCTGTAGCTAACTCTTTCAGCAGGGCAGTCTGAAGGATGCTAAGTAGTTTGATTTTCCATGAAGGCACCTGTAATGAAAATGTCTGTCAGTTTGTGCGCGTGTAGCAGCCTGACTGTATCAGTTTTCTGTGACACAGAGAGAGCTGCTATGAAGCTTTCATGTTGTATTCCAGTACTGTGAGTGGTGAAAGGGATGTTTCTTTCTGGCATGCACGGGGACATGTCGTTTGTGTTACATTTGAGTTAAGTTATGCGAGGTTAGATCACCCTCACCCGCGGTGATCAAATCTTTAGCCCAGTAAAGGAGCTGTAGCAGCTAAACTCAAATGATCAGCTTGCCCGTTTTCCAGTGCTCTCTGTGAATTTGGTGAATGAGTAACAGCAGATAGAAAGGCAGGAGACTAAGAGTCGGGAAACCAGCTGGGGAATCTCATTAAGGAAAGGAATGAAGACCTTCTGCCTATGTTCTGGGTTTTCTCCTGGACCACTGGTACTCATCTGGGCACAGGTTGCTGATGGCAGAGTGCTGACTGGTCCCACAGTGCTGGTTCCCTTTCTCCCAGCTGTGAGTTCCTCTGCTGCTCCCCTGCCCTGTGAGATGGTGCCCTCATGGCTGTGGGAGGGTGGTGTTTTAGCAAGAAGGGAAGTGGCACATCTGAAATCTGAAACCTGTGCTGGATCACCGGTAAGGCTGTAACAGAGTTTGAGAGCAACAGGGCTACTCACTAAGCAGCCCTTTCTGACTGGCTCTGGGCTAGCAAGGCATTCTGTGAGAAGCTCACCAACCAGTGAACTGGGTGAAATTGTAATGTACTGTGATACATGGCCAGGCAAGAGTGATGGAGTAACTTTTTTCTGAAGAATGTGGAGTCCACTGCCAGGGCATAATACTGGACTAGGCTAGACCCGTTCTGGTCTGTCAGTCCTGTGCCACTGCATAGGAAGTAGCCACTCTCCCTAACAAAACTAACTTTACATTTATTTTCTACCTTCCTGCTTTCCCACGATCTCCTTTGATCTTCTGTTCCTCCTTTATATGCCTGTCTTTCTTAAATGCACTTAGATAGTTGGCTTCCGTGTCTTCTCATGGTAACAAATTCCATACATTCGCTTCTGCTTGAGGGAAACACTCCCCGTCCACCCACACATGTAACAGTGCTCGGGGCCAAATTCTGATCACTTCTGTGTCAATATAAACCTGAGCAGCTTCACCAGCTCCGGCCCTACTGCTTTGGGGTCTCAATGGTGCAGCCCTGGGTACAATGTGGTCCTTTGGGTGGACTGAAGGGTCCTCCAGGTGGCTCATTCAGCACACACCCACATCACGCGACAGAAATATCTGTTCTCTAAAGAGTTCTGCTCCTCAGTGAGGCATGCTGTGGAATAGGCTTTGCTTCCATGGATTTTGCAAATTGTAGAGAAGCTTTCTCTAATGCAGGAGAACAGTGTATGCTGAATAACAAGACATAATTGATTCTTTCTCATATCCAGGCTCTTTACAAATGCATATAATGGAGCAAGCATGATGATTTCCTAGCAGCACAAGAACACCGTAGCTTAAATCCAGGCCTGGGGAAAAGAGGGAGGTGTGGTAGCGCGTTGAACGGATGCAGTTGGCACTGCTGGATCACTGACACAGTGAAGCTCCTGGCGTTTCTGTGCGTCTCTGCTTGGGCACTGCTCTGCAGAACATCACCCTGCTGTTACACGAGTTGAAAAAATCCCCATGTACACACTGAACCACCACTTTTCTCCAGCAACTGTGCTTTCAGTGCTTGCTTTTGCTTATTGCTTAGCAGACATAGTAGGGCAGTGCTGAGACTAACACACTCCTCTGCAGTGTGTGTTGGTAGGGTATGTAATTCCAGACCACCAACCTAGAGTAATTTGCTGTACTCCAACCCCCCTTCTTCTGGGGGTGGGGCGGAGTAGTATTTTTTTTTTAGGTATGAAATTTACAGGACCTCCAATCAAATTAAAGGTGTCCCAGGGTCAACCCGTGAAACTAAATTGCAGCCTCGAGGGAATGGAAGATCCTGAGATGTTGTGGATCAAGGACGGAGCAGTGGTGCAAAGCGTAGACCAGGTGTACATTCCAGTAGATGAAGAACACTGGATCGGCTTCCTCAGGTACAACAGATGCAGAGAAGGAAGAATATCATGGAAACTATTGCACTGTTTTCTGCTGTCAGCTATATCTCTGCAACTGCAGTGCCTTCAGTGGGGCAGAGTCCTTAGGTCTGCAGTTCACTGTGTGGCAAGGGCATAACTGAGAGCAGAACTGAAGCCACTGAGTGCTGAGACTTTATCCACTAGAGCCATATTGGTTTTCTGACTACTGTGGGGACAGGTGCTTTGCTAATGCTTGTGATGCTTGAGACGTGACTTCAAGGTGAAAGGATGGTCTTGCTTTGTTTGTTCATCTTGTTCTGCCATGCAGCAGTATAAATAGGTTTTCTCTCTCGTACTCATCCTGTTCTCTTACTCTCTCTCTTGAGCTGTCAGTCTGCCTAAAGGGTGAGGATTGTTGATTGAAATGAGACTCCCAGGACTACATCCCCTTCCATTCTTTGGGGAGGAGTGTTTGTCCTCTGAACCATCCCTGATTCATTTTGCAGTGAATCCTAATTTATTCCTAATACATATACACTACATGATATCAGTCCTGCCACATTCAGAGGCATAAAACCTTGTGCAAAGCAGATCTCTGTCCCTTTATTTCAGCAGAAGAGGGATGTCAGCTAGTTGTGGAAGTACTGAGATAAACATGACCCAAGGTTCTGCTCTGTCTTTTTTTAATGTATTAAAAGAGCTTGTACAGGCAAATATACCAACACCACAAGAGCTCAAAACTGTTGACTGACTGAGAATCACTCTTCCCTGAGCTCTGTCTTCATCTCCTGTTATGTTTCTTGGATTGACATTGCACAGAGTCTCCAATTCCACCAACTAAAAGTCTTTGTGTTAAAGCTTGTCTGTAACATTTTGGTAGGAAAAAACAGCTGTGCACGGTAAAACTATTGCATAACATTATGTTGTGGAAACAGTTTGTCTTGAAACTATACTGTTCACTTCCCCCCAGTTCCACTAGTTAACTCTGTCCTTCATAATCTCATTCTGATCTCCTTTCTTGCCTCTTGTTTTACTCCACTGAGAGCTCTCTGCAGCAGCAGAGATAAGTTAGGGCGCTAAATCTGGATGTATCTGAATCTTTCTCTTCTTTTTCCTTTCTTCTCCTAAAGAGATCATTTCTGCCACCCACGTGTGACTCTCTGCTGTGATCACTGTGTTTCAGAACATTGGCAGGACGGCTGATGCCATTTGAAGGTCCAGCTCTGAAAATCGGGCTGTAGTGCGTCCATTTTGTGCATTTTGGCAAACACTCTCACCTTTCTGTCTTCCTTGCTGAGACGTCCTTCCCCTTCTCAGAGGAGGACTGCTAGCATTAGACAGGTGGGCATCAGCTCTGGGAGGATCCCTGCATGGCCGCATGGCTGCACATCCTGCAGGGAGCAGGCAGCACTGGTGCACCGAGGGGCTCTCAGAGACACACCATGGCCTTTGGTAGCTGAGACCTCTTTGCTTTGGGACCAAATTCTGCCCTTGCTCACCATGCACCAGCAAAACCCCTTGAGATCACAAACTGGGAGGTCCAAGGAGTTTTGCAGAGTGAGCCACTCTTGGGACCAGAGTGCAGTTGAGGCGAGGGGGATCTTTTCTGACCCCTCTGTTCCTGTATGAGGCTGTTGCCACTCCTTGTCACCTGAGGCAAGGCAGTCGAGCTTGCTGGAGGTTTGCAGCACGGAGTTTCCTGCTAGCTAAGACATTGTAGGCCAAGCTGTCACACTTGAAGGCTAGCTAGAGTCATGATTCAGGACGGAGATGACCCCTTCCTATCCTCAGAGGACACAGATGACTGGTTTTCTGCGAGGATGTTTTGAAGGAAGACTGTCTGCTCTGCAAGGACTCTCTCCACCCACTTTAGAGAGGAGCCTCCCATCTCTGCTGTTTTGCCATGTGCTTTGTGCTGGCTGGCTGTTGATCTCCTCCCCAGAGCTGGCTGTGTCTCAGTGGGTGTTTTCCATGCATCTGGTTTGCCAAACACTAGAGGGTCCTTTGGGGCAAAAACATGCTTTATCCACATAAAATATCGATATGGCTTTTGACTTTTTTCAGCTTGAAATCCGTCGAGCGGACAGATTCTGGGAAGTACTGGTGCCAGGTTGAGAACGGGGGGAAGAAGGAAGAATCACAACAAGTGTGGCTCATAGTGGAAGGTAAGGAGGAGTAGTGGTGCTGGTTTCCTTTCAGGGCTGACCCACCAATATGTTCTAGGTCGAAGTGGTGAGAGCAGATTGCTCCAGTGACAGGCTTCTTGGCTCTGAACCATTGCTGCTGACTGCAGGGAAATCACTACAGAGCAGGAGTAAGAACTAGAAGAACTGCTTCAAAGAGCAGAGCTGTCAGTTCATTGCCGTCTGGTTTTATTTTGGCATGTTAGGAAACAAGATCTTTTCATGCAAGCACATTTCTTTCCAGCTTTTAAGTCCATTGTTGGGGTCGTCTCTAAATAATTCGTAGAATGGTGAATAGTTCAAGTTGAGAGGATTCCAAGGGGATCATCTGGTTCAGCCCACTTCTCTAAGCAGGGTCACAGTCTGTTTCTGTGTGTCAGCCAAACAGGTCTTTGTGGGCAAGGTAGATTTTTAACCCAGCTGTGAGTTCTGTGAGAAGTGGTGTACGTCAGTACTTCATAGCTGTGACTGCTCCATGTGGCACTTTTCTTTCCGGGATTGTCTGATAAGAGTGGCTTCTACATGGCTGCCCAAAAATCACCCAAGGCAGTGTGGATCTTGCTGTTTCTAGTTTCATTTCCCTTGAGGCATGATTCTGTTAGATCCTCAGAAGCTAGTAGTCATAGGATGGCTTAATATTTGGTGAAGAAGTTGACAGGAACAGTGCATTTGCAGCAAGAACTAGTTTTTTGGATGTATTTGGTAACATTTTGGGCCAGAGCTGAGTTGACAGTCCTAAACAGGGGGCAGCAGGGAGGGTGTTGTGGGAGGTGATGTGGTCTGGGTGTTTTACAGCAAAGGTCTTGCTCAGAGCATGGAAACATTCATAGCAGCTCTCACAAGAAAAGTAACACATTCTGCCTTCCCTAAGTCCCAGGCTTCTGTCCACCTAAACTTTCAGGTATAGTTTCAACTGGAAAACATTGTCTACAGCTTAAAACGCTCTCTTGTACAGAGCGTTTCTATTTCTATCCAGTTGCTGTGGCCTGCTCCAGAGGTGGCTGCATTTGCATGGTGGGTGCATTAGGAGTGATTGGGTAGCTCAGCCTGCTAAGCTGTCTGAAAAAAACATGCTGCCCTTCTGGACTGCACAGGCAAAAAGTATCAAAGTCACAAAAAACCAGCTGCAGTTAGGTAAGGTGGAGTGTGTTGGGAATGAAGGCCAAAGCTTACAGAAGAAGTGAAAAAAATGCTGCCACTTGCCTTTATGAGAAAAACACGGATGGCAGAAGGTAGTTAAACTTGAACTGAGCATGTAGTCATGTGTAAAGGGAGTTGGTGGATAAAATTAAAAATTAACAAGTAGTGATAAGGGGTGGAGTTTAAAAAATGTGTCAGCTCTTAGCATAAGAAAACATCTGGGAATGCAAAAGCCTATCAGACCCACCTTGGCTATTATCTCAGTGTTTTTCTCCCCTGGACATGCCAGCTTTGGGTAGCAGTGGTTGCTCTATAGATATCAGCTGTCCTCTGACTGGGAGAGGATCTTTACTCTGGTGATGTGCAGCCTTGAGTAGGTGCTGACACACCTCAGTGTGGCACACAAACAAATGTGGACTATTGGTAATCTAACTTAAAGTGAGCTTGACTGGATTTCTATACTGTATAATATCTGCTTAGGTAGTCTGTATCTGCCAGATTTTCTAGCAATGGTATTTGAACTGTCTTTGTAATAAAAATGTTTGATCTTATGAAACACTTCTTAGAATTTACAAAACCAAAACTGTTTTGAACCTATTTCCTGGTTTAGAAACTAGTCTCTGGCCTTACTGAGAACATGATACTGTTTGATGCCTGGAGAGGTGATCTCGGAGTGTTTAACACTGTGGGGTGTTAAAAAAATGGGTTGTGTTTCTTACAGAACTTTCCATCTGAAATTACACCTCTGACTATGTGGCTGTTCCTGGGGCTGCCAGCCCCCATTGTGGCTATAGTCAGACCAAGCCACACCCGTGTGGACACATTCCCCTGAATCAACACTGTCTGGAAACTGAGCTGTACATAAAAATCAGCTTTAAATGTTGGATGCTGGCTTGGAAGGGGGGAATAAGTGGCACAATTCCCTTGTTTTACCGCTGGTTTTCTGACTGCTGGCTGCTCAGTGCCTCCATGGGGCATCTGTGAAAGGGATGTGCTGACACTCACCTCCTGTACCAGGAACTGGGAGGCTAAATGTGTCATAGGCAGCGAGCTGTCCAGGTAACATACGGACAGAGGCAGTGCGAGTTCCTCAGCTGCATGAGTCAGCTGCACTCCCTCAACTATGAAAGTTTTTAATTGTGGTCTTGTCTGCTCTGTTTAGCTGCTCCCAAAGTGAGAAAACCTGCTGAGCTGGGCAGGATCTTCCTGAAAGTTTACCTTGGGTGTCATGACAAATGGACAGGAGGCAGGGATCCTGCTCACAAGTAGAGAAATGGTGATTATTTTCCCTTCTAATCTTCCTTGGAGAAGGAGGGCGAAGCAGGCAGAGGTGTCGCAGCTGATATCTCAAAAGCTTACTCATTTTATTGTTTATGTGTGAATGGAGTAAAAAATGCAGTAAAATATGTCAGCAAAAACAAGCAGTATGCCATGACGATGGATATACCTGTCCTGAACATTAGCCTTTGCACAGATAAGCGCTGTCATTCCTCAAGAGACTTGGGTTTAGACCTGTTTTAATCTGTTCATTTACTTACTACTCTAAGGGAAGGAGGCAAGGAAGGCACAAAGGAACTGCTGCCTGAAAGACATAGTGTTTCACAGTGACTGGACAGTCAGTGGAAGACTCAGGAAAGCACTTTTGGCTGTAGCTTGGGGGAAATGTCAAGTGTTAGTCTTCTAAATTACTATTTAGGCACCTGTGTTAATTGCCTGCTGGTGGAGGTGCTTGGGCCTGTCTTCTTTGGCCAGGGACAGACAGTGTAATTTCAGCATGTGAATGCACAGTGTTGTCAGTTCCTCTGTTTCTGTGAGGCAACAGATCAGCAGCTTCCAGAACACGCTTTTTCCAGCTGAGAATACCTGATTTTGGTTGGGGTAAGTGCTGTTGGTAGCAGCAGTGTTTGACACACAAAGATTTCTGTATAGAAGGGAACTGAACATTTCTCTGGGCCTTCAGCTCTTCCACCAATCACCTAAAGTACATACTGGCTGTCCTGCATGGTCAGCACTGCTGCTGACAGCTGGCAAAATTTGTGCGGCTGGTTTGGAGCACTGAAACCATGAGAGTTTTGGCATTGCCCATAAGAGGAACCACATCTCCTGATGTGTTGAATCACACTCAGCTATTGCCACTTAGAGGTGACTTAAGGTAGGTAGCATTGCAGCTGCATTTTGCTCCCCGTGGACCTAATCTGAGACCTGTTGTGCCAGCCAGGAGTCTTTCCATGGTGGGGAACAGATAATTACCCAGAGAGCCGTGTCCGTGGATAGCCTTCAGCTCTGAAACAAATTACCCCTGACTCCAAGGCAGCCCGGTTGTCGTGATGTCAGAGTGTGCTGGAAGGCATCTCCATTCAATTAAGCTCCAGAGAGAGCATTGTAAATGCTCCCAGTCTCTCACCACGGGGATTCTTTTCTTATTCATGGGTTTGTTAAAGCCAGTAGTTCAACACTTTCTCAAGCTTCAGTTTTTAATGCATGGCAAGAAGTATCTGCAGCTGGATTAGCTGTCTTTTAAAGTGGTGTCTGCCACCACTGAAGTTATTGACTGTTGCCTCTTTAAACTCCAGTCTCTCCAGCTGAAAAATTGAGAAAACACTACCACTAAAAGCTGTTTCATAGAGGAGTCTTGAATTGAAAGTGGTTTTTCGAAGGCATTGTGGGAAGCAAGCACTCTATCTCTGACTTCTAATAGCAGTATTTAGGCATTCATGCCCTGAGGTGATCCAGCATACCTGACCCTTGGCTTTTGGGAAGGTCTTAGAGGGCGTCGGATTCAGCCTAGCAGCAGGACAGATGGATGTCCAGTGTTGGGCACTGATGTTAGTGGAAATGAACAAGAGGCAGTTGCTCCAGTTATTGTCACTTCTCTGTTGCTTTTCCAGGTGTGCCCTACTTTACTGTGGAACCTGAGGATGTGTCCGTGTCCCCTAATGCCCCATTTCATATGGCCTGTGCTGCTGTTGGTCCCCCTGAGCCAGTGACAATTGTCTGGTGGATGGGAGACTCTAGAGTGGGGCTTCCGGATGTCTCCCCCTCCATCCTAAATGTGTCAGGTAAGGCTGCTGCCACTGCAGGTGATCACTTTGAGCATCAGAAGAGGAGAAGAGCTCTCTTCTGATCATGCCCTGTACATTGGGTAGCCACATAGTGTGGGAATGGTGTTTGACTCTGTATTAAGGGTTGAGTGGTCATCATCGCTTAAAAGATCGTCTCGAGGGGTGATGGTTGCTCAGTGTTTTCTACTGGCTTGAGGCACACAGGCTCCTACAGAGTTTGGGTATGACTGACACTCTTGTTAAAGATGCTGTTGAACAGATGATGCATTGGGTGCCTCTTATTCCACCTTGTGTAGGGTGTTCATGGTTATATGAAGTGACTCTGTTGGTGCCATTTCTCTTGGAACTCTCCAAGCATTCACATGTAGTAGATGCCATCCCTTCCTTCTGTGCATAGCCCTGTCACACACTGCTTTCCCTTCTCTTACCCACCCCCATCTCTGTTCTTGCAGACTTGCTGGATGCTCTTATCATTAAAATCTGACTGCCTCATGTAATTGTTTGACACTTTAAGAGTGATTGTATCAGTGCTCAAATGGCCTGGTTGATAACCCTTCAAGACCAAGGTTTGCCCCAGAGCAGAGCTTTCCCCAGCAGGGTCAGCAGAAAAACTCAGGAGCCAGGCCTTCAGACCACTTTCAGAAAGGGTGATGAATCTCTACCAGGAACTGACTGCAGCTATTCTTGCAGTTACCTCTTAAAAGCAACTTTAAGTTAGTTGTCCAGCTTGTGTTATGTTTTCTCTTTGCTGCTGTTTTATTATTCTCAGCAGCCCTGACCCAAAGTTGAACTAGTTGAACTAAAATAAGTTGAACTTTTATTTAGAAATAAAAGGTTTTACAACTAAGAGTCATCTCTAGGGCCTTTTAATCAGTGTTAATACAGTTACACCCAAGGTGAGTTTTTGTATGTCTTTGGCCATCCTTTGAGCTGTCCAGTCCCATTCAGGCTTCCCTTAGAACCTTATTTATTCACAAATCAAATAATGATACGTGATTTGAAATGGTTTTAATCATCTGCTCCCTCTCTTACGTAGCCACCAATGCTGTTCTAAGTTGGAAATGGAAACAAACTGCTCCCTTATGATATAATCTGCCTCTTGAAATGGAAACTGAAAAGATGGATAGTCAAGAGGGGAAAGACAATAAAAAAATAACTCACCGTTCCTCCACTAAACTTATCCCAGTGCCTCACAAAATATCTGTCGCTGGGGGCCTTGGAGGCCTGAAAAAGGACATCTAGTCCTAGTGATTCTCCAAATGAATTGTATTTTTACATACTAAGTGCCATCAGCACCTTTATTTGCTTCCGGCATTCTTTGGGATGTCCCTTGGGCACAACCTCTTTTCTTGCACTTTGGGGTGTCCCTTGGGCATATCTTGTCTTTCCAGCTGAGAACATGTAGCAGGACACAACCTGCATGGTTGGATTACCAAAGCATGTCAAAAAAGGCAGTTGGTAAGAAAACAAGCATTGCTAGCTGTGGAAAGTATCATGCTCTGAAGAAAATAGTAACAAAGTACTTGTCTAGAAAGCAAGCATTTAGAAGGTTCAGCAATATTGTATTTGGAAAGCAGTGCTGGCATGGTGCTAGGGAACATGCAGTTCCTGGTTTGTGGTGTATTTTGTAGTTTCCTTGGGGCAGGGCTGTGTTAGGCTCTGTCTTGGGATAGGCCTACCACATCAGGTGCTGCTCTGCTTTGCTGCCTGGCCTTTAGCCTGCTGGCAGCATCTTCCTCTGGTTCACAGGGACGACAATAGCACTCTCTCCTCTCTTCCATTTCACCTTCTTTGCCATGCTGTTAAGCTCAGGCTTGGGAGATGAGTCAAAGGTCAGAGACAACAGTGTCTGCTACTCTGTGCAGCTCTGAAATGTTTCTCCTTCCTAGATTGTATGCCCACAGTAAGCCAATCTTTAACTTTTCTTAGATAGAGCCTAGATAAGGCAACTGAGGGCCAAGTCACATGGCAATAGCTGCGGGACACAGTTCTCCAGGCAGCCTTGCAAATCTATCTCAATTCTGATTCATTTGCCATGTCTATATGTGTCCTGGAACAGCCAGCCAACAGTATGATGCCATGGGATGGATGGATGCTCACAGAAGACATTCTTAGTTGTATCACCCCTGGAAAGTGGTTCAGTGCTGGTGCAGTAGCATTTAACTTCCACTTCCTTTGTGTGTCTTCAAAAGTCTGATGCAAGGTGAGGGACAGGTGGGCATTGACTAGAAATAGACAGCATCTGATTAAAAGTTTTCCTGGGCTTATAACCCAGTTAGAAAATGAATGTTGCTCAGGAGTAGGCTGAGACCCAAAGCATTGGGCTTTGTGTGAGCTCACAGTTCAGCCCAATCCTTGCTCCAAAAATGCTCACCAGAATGTGAGAAGCAGACATCTGCTACCTGAGCACTATGAACTGCTATCCTGACAGATTCCTCCTTCCTTTTCAGTGCTGGCACTTCCATGAAAGCTTTTCTACATTGCTACACTCCCTCCATTAAAAATGTATTTTGCACATTAGTTACATTGAAATCTGCATGCCTTTGATTGGCACCCAGCTCACCCCTCCAACTGCCTGTGCAACTTGAGCTGGATGTCACAAATAATTGAAATTCTGCTGAACGTTGAAGCTGGATTATGTAGCTGTTTGTGTTTCCTTTCCTTTTCTTGGCTGATCTCCAGGTATTAATCAAAGCACAGTTTTCTCCTGTGAGGCTCACAACGTAAAGGGATTGTCTTCATCTCGGACTGCCACTGTTCAAATTAAAGGTGAGAGACTGGGTGCAAGAGACTGGGCAAGGGCTTTGGATTTGCTCTCTGGGGAGGGAAGGTAGGGCTCCTTAATGCAAGGAGTTGCCTCAAAGCTGCCAGCACTGGTTGGAGCTCTCAGCAGTCAAAACAATGCTTTGTGTTCTAACAACAGTTCCCACTTCCTATGCAGGGCTGTATCCCAGGCTGTTGAAAATAATCCACATCTGATTCAGGAGTGGAAATGTGATGTCTAATGACAGCTTTTCCTTGAAAAGCAGAGAGCTGGGGCAATTGAGTTGTTTGTGACAGAGGAAGCTGATATAAATTTGTAGCAGGGAAATCTTTCCCTCTTGGGAATAGATGGGTCTTGTTAGAGCTAAAGAGGCCATTACTTCTGCTTGCTTTTATTAGCATCACATTAGATGCTGAAAAAAGTCAAGGAAGGTGATCACCAGTGACCAGTAAGGTCAGCTCATCCACACTGGGTTTATGAATTTTATTTTTTAAATTCTTTGCTCTTTAAAAGCTCATTGAAAACAAATAATTCCTAGCCTGTGCATGACC
The DNA here is from genome assembly GCA_013399915.1 of Illadopsis cleaveri. NCBI lineage: Eukaryota > Metazoa > Chordata > Aves > Passeriformes > Timaliidae > Illadopsis > Illadopsis cleaveri. Next base: position 50,117 of record VXBB01014817.1, read on the forward strand.
AGTTGCCATTTGAAAGTCTCCAGGCTGATGTGACATTTCCTCTATTCCTCCAGGTAACTGAAACAGGGATAATCAGAGCAATCAGCTCTTCCCCTGTTCTTCATGTTGAGATACTTCTGCATTTGAATTTTTAGTCATGCTTTAATGCACTTTTAATTACATGATCATCAATTCCAGGAGAGGCATGGCACAAAAATCATTTGTTCTGAGTGGTAGCTTGTTTCTCAGCACAAATACAAGCAATCCTTTATGTCTGTATCAGTATCAGAACTCACAGTTGTAGCTAGTGTTCATTAAAGGACAGATTGAAATCCAGCTGTAATCTACTGCCCTTGGAGTGTGTTTTTATTTAGGACATTGTGGTTACTGCTATGCCAAGAATGCAGTAGGTTGGACTAGTAAGATTTATAACTTAATTTAAACCCATTTGGAGTTGTTGCCTTAAATACTTGTCTACACATGGGAGTTAGTTATTGCAGAATATATCTTCTCTGGATATTCTGTCTAGTTCACAAAGCTATTACACTTTAAAAATCTTGTCAAGCCATAATTTGAAAAAACATTTAGCATAAACAAGCTTTTAAAGTTTTTAATGTTAATACAGATTATTAATTTTTTAACCATTAATAAGATGAAGGGGTAAAGACCTCAGAATAATCTCATTTCCAAGCAATTGTGTTTAGCTGAAAAGTATTCCTCAGGGATCATCAGCTAATGAATCCACACAGCCTATTTAGGAGGGACATATTGCCATTGCACACTTGTATCACACACACACACATGTTCTAGAGCTGGGAAAGAGCAAACTTAAGACACTCAACTAACACTGCACATGTGGCATGTCCTAGAAAAAAAAAATTCAGGTTTTGAATAGCAAGTCCAGCGCTGTAGTCATGAAAGTTATGTCTGTAATACCTCAAAGATATGTCTAAAACAGTAGTTATAAATTTACCAAAGTGACGAGGCCTTTCTAAATAGAAAAACTTTGAAGATCTAGTATAGCCCTGTTAAAATTAAAGCAAAGCTCCTACACAGCAGAAATAGGGCAGGCCCAAATAATGTTTATTTAGTTCTTGATCCTATGAATATGCAGAATTCAGTGAAGTTACTCCTTGGAGTAGTTGCCTTCACATGCATGTTCAGGGCCTTCCTCTCTTACACAAACCCATCTGCTAATGAGGACTCTTAAATCTTTCTGCAATTTATTAAACAATTAGTTTCTTCTGTGTTTCCAGAGGCAAATATTTTTGCTAGGACATTGACAAACTGTTAACATTTCTTCCTATTTGCTCCTGTTGTTGTTCATTATCTATTCTCTGTAGTGCCCACAATGTGCTGGGTGTACTCCAAGCAGAAAATTACTGTTATTGTAGCCCACAGTCCCCAGCCATTACAAAGCCCCATTGTTCAGCCACTGTCTAAGCACAGAGGAAGTTAACTCTCATTATGTTAACACTCAAGGTCCTATTTTCTGACAGGCTTTTCTGTGCTTTATGTGTGCAGCTAACACTTTTAGGGTTGTATCTCATGTTTCAGAGCACAACAGGAAACAGCCGCCCACAGTTTTTTCCCAAGAGATGAGGGGAAAAAGCATCTGGCCGTTGCTTGCAGAGCTGGGAAAGGTGCTAGCAAGCCAGCCCTCCTCAGCCACTGTCTCCTTTACACGCAAAAGAGTATGATAGCACTTGGTTATTTATTGTCACTGGTGGCACAACACATACCTCCTTCAGCCCTACCATCCTGTGTTGAAAAGTACACCTTGCTAAACCCAAAAGCTACAAGTGTGTCTGCAAAAACTTGAGTTATGGGCAACGTTTCAGCAATACCCAGTAAAAGCAGGATTTTTTTCCCCCTTAAAGAGCTTACAGACTTGAACACAAAACATCAAAAGAGAATGAAACAAAGATGCAGGAATCTTAAGCTAACTACCGAAGAACTCATTGTCCAGCTTCCATCCCCCAGACCCTTGGTCTGCTGCCCATCCCCTACCCACACACCCTGTTATCTAGGGGACAGGTCCTGCCCTGGATCCTGGTAACTGGTTAACCAGACAACAAAGGCTTTATAGGGTTAATCTGTGTCACCATCTATTCCTCTCCTCTAGGCCCTCTGCAGAGACCTGAGTGTTTGGGCTCTGCATTTCTCTTGCAAGATGGCCCAGTGGGTATGCTGAAGGCAGCAGTGTTGTAGTTGTCCTTGGTGCAGTGAAATACAGAGGTGCTCTGGCAGGGTAGAAGATGCAGCTGGAGAAATCCTGGCTTGCAATTATTTTTCTATTGCTGCTGTCAGATGGATACAACTCAGGAGATATGGAAAATCAATCTGCAGGCAGAGCCTTGTCCTGAGGATGGGTTTCTGAAAGAAGACTCCTGAGGGTACAATGTGTTGAGATGCAGCAGGAAAACTATTACAAGCATCAGTGTACAATTTTGTAAAATGAGAAGAACATCATGGGAGAAGTTAGTATTCGTGAAGCTGCTAATTTTGTCAGAAGTGAAGTGTCCGAATGAAAACTCAGAGGTGAAAAAGAGATGGTGACTGGAAGGATAGGAAGTAACTATGTGGAATTACAGTGAGAGGAAAGGAGAAGTCAAAGGGAAGCATCAAGGATCCTAAAAGGAAGCCAAGCAGTTTGGTGCTATGCTGTGGTGGTAGGAAGCACAAGCATCTGACTAACTGTCCAGTCTTGGAATCCTGATTTTGTTCCTGGCCCTGTCCTTAGTTTGTGGAGTAATACCAGCCATGTGTGGCAGGCACTCCCTCTGGCTTGAATTTCCCCTCTGTAAAACAGAGTTTTTTCATCCCAAGGCTGAGGAGACAGTTTTCAGTCCAGGCTCTGTCCCAGGGTGTTTCAGTGGGAGTTTGCAATGGACACCTGGAGGCAGCACAAAGAGATCTACTGCAAATCCTGCTCCAGGGTATTCAGGTCACTACAGCAAACCACCCTCCACCCGCTGCTGGCAGAGCTGGTGTCAAAGGCTGGACTGAAAACCCGAGGTGGGATTTTAAAGCCCTGATTCAGTTCACAATATGGGTCCACAGGCAACAGTGTGTAGGACTGAGTCATGCCCTGTGATGGAGGGGACAGGAAAGAGAGCTGGATAGCAAAGGTGTAAACATCACACACTGGCATTTGCTACCAAAGAGATCAACCACTGCCTGTGTGCATTAATGGACAATGTGAGAACGGCTGGCAATAGCTTGTCCAATGTTAAAATAATAGTTTCATTCACAGCAAGTCAGGGACACTCTTCAAAGATGTGATATTTTACCACATTTCTGTTAGTGATTTCTTGCATAATTTTTAGCCTCAAGCCTCTTCCATTTCCACATTAATACCTGCTCAGTTCTGTGCACACTGAAAGGTCTCTTTGTTTCCTTTCTAGCCATGCCTCTCCCGCCTCTCAATGTCACTGTAAGCCAAGTCACCAGCAGCAATGCCAGCGTGGTCTGGGTGCCAGGATTTGATGGCCGTGCACCTCTCCATTCTTGCACTCTTCAGGTATGGCCTCTCTGGGTTGTGCCCTGCCGTGCATGAATAATAGGAATCTCCTAAGCCACATTTCCTGGGCCATCGTTTGCTTTCCCAACTTATTAGCAGTGTTTCAATTCTTGCTTCACAGCCTTAAAACATAAAAACTTAACAGGAGGCAACTCATAGGTGTCAAAGAGCAGGTCATGAACTTCATGCTCAAAAGTTAAGTGTTAAAGACTGGCCACAATCTCCTGGCCAGCATGGTATCAGTTGTTTTGTGGCAGCTTCTCCACATAGGTTATTACACTGCAGCACACAGGAAGCACACAGCACTCTGTGGGAAGTGCCCTGGAGGAGCTGTGGCTGCAGGGTGCTCACCCTTCCTGCATGGAGCAATGGCCCATGATAGCTTGTTCCAGTGCAGATGCCTGTGAGTCCCACGCCAAATCAGGCCTGTGCTGTGTGATGCCAGAGGAAGTACAGGAATTTGGACATACCAATGAGTTCAAGGGATGAGGAGCTTGCAAAGTACAGGATGTAGTACAGGAAAGGTAGGGATGATGGAGGCAGGAGGCCGATACAAGATCAGACCTATTATGTTTGAGAGCAATTTTAAGCCCTGTCTCTAAATCTTGATTAGTTTTCCATTGTCAAAGACCAGTTCTTCCCAGAAAATCAAGCTTGATACTGTTCTGTAGCTCTGATAGGTGCGGAGTCCTCCACATCTCTGAAAAACTGGTCTGCTGCTTGAAGTTCCTGAGAACAATGGTATGTGTCCAACCTCAGGCAGAGTTAGTTTCTATCATTGCATCCTTAGCTGTAGAATCAGATCAAAGAACAGGTAACCCAGTGAGAAGATGAATGGTGATACCAAAAGCAGGCTGTGCAAACACAGCTAGGCACATTCCCATGGATTTATTTGCCAGGCCCCTATGCTTTCCCTACCTGATTACAGCAGCATTGTGAGCTGGAGTGGAATTTCTGTGCCGTGTTGCCAACTATGCAGAGGAGGATTATAAACTTAAGGTATGCTGGAAGCAGTCTAGCTGATTTGCTTGAAGTCCTCTTTTTATTTGGGGAGGAAACCAGAGGTTTCATGCTCTAATATCTCTTGTATTTCAGAAGTAAAAGAAATCGTCATCTAGCTTAACTCATTGGCAGAAAGAACTCCTGAATGCAGCTGGCCCTGGTCTGAGGGTTTTGTTGCTGCTTCTGTTCTTGTTCACAGTTGAAAATGGTTTTCTTCCTCTGTTTTACAATGCCAGTTATCTCGAGCTGGAACAGCCTATTCTCTCTGGCTTGCACGCTGCAATGCTAATCATTCTGGGGTTTAAGTTCTCCTTCTCACTTTTGGCAGGGGCAGGAGTGGGGGATGGGATATGTGGAAAAGAGGCTGAATCAGAGCAGCCCAGTTTCTGTCAATTCAGCAGTCTCTCACCCCTTTTCTGAGCCTTTTCTGTTCTATTTGGGGAGGACGGAGTTCCTGCGTTTGAGTCTGGGAGCGGGATAACTTGGCAATGACCCTGCGCTGTCAGAAAACTGTGCTGCCTCTGACTCCCACATTGAGAGATTCTGTGTGAGGCATTGACCTACATTTCCATGTGAAAATGCACATGTTCCTGGCTCCTCATGATTGCACTTCTGCCGCAAGAAAGAGAAGGGAGATTGGAAGTTTGCTGTGTTTTTCTGGCGCTCGGGCATTGCAGGGGGTGCCCCAGGAGCGCCGTGTTCAGACAAGCACATTGCTTCTGGGGACAGGGCAGGGAATGGCAGTGTTTTCTGACTGCTGACACAAGCCAAGTTCCAGGGTGTGAAAGGGGCAGATGCACAAGCACCAGGTCTTGGGAGTATTGTACAGAAATACATCATCCAGCAGACATGGTCTTACAAAAAAGTTGTCTTGTTTTTTCCGCGCTGTGGATGACACTGATAATGACAACAATATGCTTTTCTGTTCAGGAAACTTGAGCTTCTTCTTTTCTACCAGCCAAATAAATCAGTGTGCCAAAAGTGTATGTGAGAGTGAGCAGAGGGACAGTGAGAAAGGAGGAAAGGCTGCCATGTAAAATACATAAACTCCATATGACTGTTTCGCTTTTATCAGCACATCTTAATTTTACTCTGCTTTGCTATTTTGTATGCACTTGAGGAGAAAGTCTGAGCCTGGGAGCCATGCAGTGATTTCTGCTATTGTTAATACAAAAGTAGGAACATTGACTCTGTGCATTAAAAGCACACAGTGATGTCAGATTTAAATTAATGGTCATGCTGCTTTGAAGCTCAGATTTGGAAGCAAGAAAAAGAAGGGATGCAGGAGTGGTAAGAAGTTTCTTTTCAGTTTAATTTGAAATAGGTTAGTTGAGCCAAGCCACCTATGTGTACCATATCTCTCATCCACTACAAAATTGAAAATATACAAACTTCTGGGAAAAAGAGTTTGGCAAAAGGTGACAGTAGGCAACAGGCAAGTTGCTTTACTGGTTTTCATTGCCCAGATTTAAACAAGCCTCAGAAGCCTGCTGCTACCACTCAAAGTGACAAGCACATTTAGTTTTCTTTAAAGGAATAATAATCAACTGTAGAAATTGTAACAAAGGGAAGGAAATGGTTTAAAATATGGAACCAAATTTTCATCTGGTGGAAAATTTTTGTACTGCGCAAGTGATGTCACTTCATGATTCTTAGTTTGACAGCTCCCTTTTCAGTATTTTAAGCACCACTGGTGCTATATCTATTCTTACACATTCCTAAACTGACAATTAAATAAATTCTTATCCATGTGGATATGTTAGTCATATTGTTTATGGTAAGTCATCTCTGTTTCACTCTTGGCACAGGTAACTGAGTCACCAGATGGCCAGGAGGTGTCCACTGAGGTCACCCCAGTGCCACCCTTTTCCTACGCCGTGCAAGGCCTGAAGCATTCCACCAACTACAGCGTCCGTGTGCAGTGCAGCAATGAGATGGGCAGCTCCCCTTTCACTGACAGGGTTTATTTCCAGACCCTGGAGCTTGGTAAGAAACAGCAGACAAGAACAGGACAGCAGTTCTGAACCTGAAAAAGAGACCATTATAAATGTCATTAACTGCTTGCTGATTCTGCAATGTGGGAAACATTACACTGTTCCATTGCTCATCCACTCTGAGGGTCTCCCAGAACAAAACAATAATATGCAGTCACATATGGTTAACATCAACAATGTGTAATACAGGAGTTGACCCAGCTATGGGGCTTCTGCATGCTGCTCCCGTTAGCTCTGTGACATTCTTGGGATCTTGAGAAAAATGAGAGTTGCTGGCCTGTATTCACTGCTTGAAACCACAGAGTGCTGATGGCTTGCAGTTGTTCTCTCACCTCACACCTCTCTTTTCTGGATGATCTCAGGAAAGAGGGTGAAACTGCCATTTTCAGTGTGGCTAGTGCTTTATTCTCCTGCACAAGTCATTGTGTTCTGTTCTCTGCTTTCAGCTCCAAACAGCACCCCTCAAAATATCCATGTCATTCAAAGAGATCCTGGTCTAATTTTGGAGTGGGAAGGTGTGGCTCCAGATGTGCTGAAAGAAAATGTCCTGGGATACAGACTGGAATGGATTCAGGATAATGTAACTCAGGTAACAGATTGAGAAGGTACTGAGCCATTGAACACAGAATTGCAGAAGGTTCCTACTAAATTTTCTAGGCATTAAGGTCCCTCATCCATACCAGGGGATTACATTGCTGACACTGCTTTTGTGTAAATGGATCTATTCTGACTTTAGGGAATGCCTCAGTATTTGACTTCAAGATATAGGACCATTTCCTCCTCCTTCCTGGCATATTCAGAATTCTTTCACATGAATGTTCATCTGTAGACAGACCAGTTCTCTGCCATTCCTTGTACAAGAACGACAAGATAGAGAGAATCCGCTTTATGTCTCTCTGCCTCTTTCTAGGGCTGTCCAGTGCAGACAGTGCAGGATGTGGGCTTTCTGTCTCCTGTGACTGGGCCTTGGCTTTCAAATCCTAGTAGCAAAGGTGTATTTAACAAGTGAATGAGTTGTGCTGTAAATCACAGAAAGGAGGTTGTGGATTCTTTAGCTTCATTTACAATACTTAGGGAGTTGAAAGGACCCTGACAGGATAGAAGGCCTTTCATTTGTTCTTTGGCATGGACCTTTCCCAGGTATCTATCAGCCTTTGAAGTTCACAGCATTTCTTATGATTTCTAGCTTCCTAATAGGTATTTACCCAATGCTTATTAATGAAGAACAAGCCTCTAATAATAGATAGCTAGAGGGAAAAGAGACTTATTTCCTATTTTGTATGACCCATTTCACACTAGGTCAGCGTCATTGACTTTGACTGATGGTATTTTGAGTTCTCATGCTGTGTCAGTGGTGGAAGCCAAATATTCATGGGTTTGGTGTATGAAGAAGATCCATAAAACTACTGAAAATATCTTGGCCTGGCCATCCTAAGTGAAAACTGGCGCTGAAATTCAGAAGCCATTTAGGATTTGGTCAACAAGTTAAAACAGACAGACTCCTCCCTTGGATTAAAACCACTAGATGCCTTACAGTAGACCACAAGAATAAGGTGTATCTTTTAATAGCAGAAAAACCCCATATTTCTATAGGAACATGCATGGGAGGACCTCAAAGGAAGAAATTATTAAATCTCTCTCCCTTATGCCTTGGGAAACAACTAGGAATTTCTGGGAACAGAAACCCAAGACAACAGCCCAAATCTCAGCCTTATCTCAGGCAAAACTGAGATAAGGACCCTTAAGTCACAATTCTCAACCCTTGCTATAGTGCCAGTGAAATACATGCTTGGTACTGTTTGGGTTTGAGGGTGAAGTTTTGCATTAGATGCCTTTTAAGACAGTTCACAGTTCATTGTTATTTGCACTTAGGGGGAGATGATCGTGCAGGACACAAAAGCCAATCTCTCCATGTGGAATCCTCTCAAAGACCTGATCATCAGGGTGTGTGTGCTGAACTCTGCAGGGTGTGGGCCCTGGAGTGACCTCTTCATGCTTGAAGCCCAGGAGGTCATAGGTGAGTGTCCACTATTATCTCCCTTCACTTTGGGAAAAAAGTCAGAAATACTGGGACTGCTGTTTTTTCTGAGTCTTTTCCTTTCAGTGCTTACTACTTACTGAGACACGTGGGCTTATACAACAGCACACTTCATCAAGGAGACTAGAAATTCAATAATCTTTAAAGAGCTGGTATAAACAAAACAATTTCTGGCCTCTACTGTGTCTTCTTCGAACAGGATTTTACTGTGCTAAGTGCAGAGCAGAAGGGGAGACGCAATAGGAAATATGCAAACAAAGGTTTACACAGATTTACTCAAGTAAATGTGACAGAAAACTCTTCTAATACTGTCTTCTAGGCTGTCTTCTTTGATTTAATTTTATGCCATTTCTGGCTAGTTTTAGTGAAGCCTGATTTAAACCTGGCCACATGGGGATTCATGTTTTTACTGAATGTATTTATAGTAAACCAGTTTAGCTGTCTCCATGGAAAGGCTGAGCTACTGGCAGAAGAGGAAGATGATGGTACAGATGCTGTACCATGCAATCTGAACTATGTGGGAGGGTTTGTTGGGAACAAAGAAAATACACATGTGGAGTCCACTCCTAGTGCTGAAGGGCAGCTGGGCTTGCCTGGGGTGATTTGCTTTCTTCTTGTGTTTCACTGTAAGTGGGAAATGGGAGGCAGGCTCATAGCAGGGCAGGATGGTTATATGGGGAGATGGGTAGAAGGGAGAGAATGCTCTTGATTGTGAAGAAAACTGTAACAGAACTAAGGGGAAGATTCCAAATAAAGATACAGATTGGTGATAAGAAGTCAGTGAGGTGTGATCATACAAAAATTCCACAGTCTCCTGAGGTTTTGTTTCCAAGTGCCCATGGCAGAACAAGATATCAGTCTCTAATTTCTGATGCTGACCCACCTGCTGGTGCTGTCTTCCCACTCCACATGTCTCTGAGGAATTACACATTGAGCTCTCCTGATCCCTCCACACGGAGGGATGGCAGAGGGACTTGAGGGGGGAGCTCCCAAGAAAGCAGGAGGTGGGGGATACGAGCAGAACAACCAGTAAAGAACTGTATCCTTACTTGCGGTAGGGCATTTAATGCTGGTTTTAGCATGCACGTTACTCAGGTCCTTTGGCAGCCCAGTTTCTGTGACAAAGTCAGCACTAAAGGTCAAGTGTGAGCACACAGTCACTGCGGGATCAAAGCCCTCAAATTATTTAAAGGAGATTGAAGGGCTGTGAAGGTTCAGAGCTGAACCTAACTGAGGTTGGTCACTGGCTCCGTCAATTTTTTCCTCCTACTTTTTGATTGGGTATTTTCTGTGGCACCCAAATACAGACAAAAGTATCTGAAAGAACTAGGAGTTCCCTTTGGAAAATGGCCATCACTGGCAAGAAGCCGCAGGGAATGTTTGGGGTTTCCATTTTACAGGGAGCTGGAATGGCATAATCCTGACAGCACTGTATGTTGTTGCTTGATTGTTTTTATTTACAAACCACTTCAAAAAACGTGGTATGAGGAGTGGTGCTTGTTTTGGCCAAATGCTGTCTGGAAGCACATATATTTCTTCGCAAGCATAACAGGCTGGAAGTAAAAGTTCACTGTGGAAACACTGACAGGCCTCAAGCAGCAGAGCTGCAGAAAGACTGCAGTTTTGTTTCAGGCCTGGTAGAAAACATAAGGCGCTTCCTTTCCTGAAATAGCAAACTGGCACTGGTTGCTTTATGTGAGAAATGCCAGAGGTGGTTTCTGACCAGCTCCCAGTGCGGCAATAAGGATGACTAAGCTCATATAAACTTAAAGTTGAATTTGTAATCACAGCAAAGCTAGTGGGAGCTCCACCCTACTTATGCAGAGATCTTGTGTGCTATTAAAAAAGGTTGTTTTAATATTTTCAGAAACTTTCTCAGTAGAAACCTCTTTTTTTCATTGCAGAGCAAGGAACAGAGTGGTTTAATAGCCTTTTCCTATCTGTAATCTTCACTATTGTAGGCAGAAGAAGACTCTTGGATTATGTTCTTTGCACACCTTTGAGATATAAACTTTCTGTGAAATAAAAGGGTTCATCATCAAAGGTCTCCTAAATACTCTTCTAAACTCTTCTAATAATAGTCTTCTCTGCCTTGTGCAGTCTTAAGGCATATGCTGGTTGAAAAAGGGAGTGCAGGAGATGGGAGAGGTGAAGCAGGGGAAAGCCCCACATATAATGAAGGAGTGGACAGGAGCAAACATAGGTCCAATCAATATGATTAATGCTATGTTCTCTGTTTATTCAGACTAAAATGGCAGATTATATACTCTTCATATAGTTTACAGTTACAGGCATTCACTGATTGGTACACGGCATAAGAAAGAATGCAAACAAACATTATTTAGCTTGTCTTTAAGGTGGCTAAAGTGTGAACACTACAAACCATACATATTAACACCTAGAAAAACCCTTGTCTCACAGCAATTCCTTAACAGAAATTTCTAACTGCACCACAAGGCTTCACAGGCCTCAGGGTGAGGCCTCAGCTGGGGTAACTGAGGTCTGGGCAGCTCATCCGTAAGAAAACCTGCAACAGAGAGAGACAGAGTTGAGAGAGGAGAGGCAACTTGTGGACTGCAGCCTCCTCTCAAGCTCAGTGACACGAGTGGGAAGCAATGATGTGTGGGGCAGAGGAGGAGAAGCAGTGAATTTCAACATTAATTTCTATTTCTGATACATTTGCTATAAACTGTGGGATGGGCTCCTGATTCCCAGCAGTTTAGAAACAGGGAGAATAGTTTAGTTTTGTTTTGTTTTCATCCACACTCATTTTGGAGGGTCTCCCCAGAAGCTGACTTAAATCCCTGCTCTCTCACCAGGGCAGCCAACAGAGAGAGACTAGAAAATAAGCTGAGAGAGGTTTGTCTTACCACAGGGGGAAGGAAACCTTGTTGTTAACTATCAGAGAGGACCTTTTACATCAGTGTTGTTAGCTGTTTCTACCCTGATTGTTAGGCAGAAGCAGCCCAAGTGATTGGCTTGAGAATTGTGGAGAGGATTGGAGTTCTCTCTATTGTATTTGAGAAATACAGCTTCTGTTTCTGATCTCTCCCATCTCATAAACAGCCTTGAAGGCTGGGTTTAAAACTGCAAGAGGGAGTGTCATAAGCCCCAGAACCTGTAAAGCCTTCTGGGTGGTAAAAGAACATGTGAGTCACTGAAGGAGATAAGATGCTGGAAAATAAGTACTAAGGATCTGATAATTTGCTTCAAGTGGAGAGGTACAAGACTGCTTTCTCCTTTGTCCACAATTCTGTGTCCTTAAGATCTACCTGTTTATTAGACTAATATTACTTCTTTAAAATCCTGGCTGATAAGGCTCCTCGATGTAGTTATTAATCAAGCCTCAGAAGCCTCTTGCTTGCCAGGACTCTGCCAGTAAGGGTTGTCTGATTCTTTTTCAGCTGCATCTATGCAGAGGTCCATCCAAATTCCAGGCCATGAGCCTAACATCTCTTTTAAAACAGGTTTATATATACTCTCATGACTTATAACAAGATTACTTACATCATCAAAGATGATTCTTCCTTACCTTCAGGTAAAGGGCAGTCAGCTGCTGAGGATGAGCAAGTAAGCATGAAGATGAAGGAGGTGCTCAGGGACCTGCTACCTTTTCTTGTTCACTCTTAAACAATTTGGAGATATGAGGGCTATGCTAGGTTGTAATAAACCCATTCAAATGCACATTTAATCTTAGTAATTTTATTTGGAGAAGAAATCTCTTGGGGAGTTGGATTAATTTATCATTTTTTGCCAGGTGTACATAGTATTTTTTTATTCAGAACTGTATTGTTTATCTTCCTTGCTGACAGCTTGCTCAGATTGGCAGCATCTCCATTTCTTCTGTAGATATTTTGTAGTCAAAAGTATACATATTCTGGGAGCAAATATTATTTCAGTCTTGGAACCTGTAGACTGACTGACTTATCTCTTGACTCACAGGGGACCTTTTAAAATTCACCTTTTCTTTGGGGAGAGACATTGAGAGACTGCAACCAACCAAACAACATTGTGAAGTTGCAGCTAATACCAAGTCCCTCAGGGTGCTTCTCTTTGTGGGAAGGGTTAGAGGAAAAACGTAAATATTTTTAACCAGACTGCCATGAAGCAATTGTCTTTCTCTGTTGTCTTTCAAAATGTTGCATGGCTGACTTTCAGGTGGTGCTGTGTAACTTGGTCAAGGTTCTGATGTCTGCCTCAAAGGGGACAGGGTGAAACCCCCACACAGAATGCTCACATTCAGCAACCTTTTTGTCCTGAAACTCCAGTTTGAAGTGCCCCAGATCATGAGCTCATGTAAAACAGTATAACCTGGTGCAGCACCTGCGACTTTCTCAAGGCTCAAAACCAATAGTTTCTGACAACTAGATGCTTCTGCTCTGCCTTTGCTGTGAGAAAGAAATAGTTTTCCCGATGATTGGCTGAGTACCTCTTTATGCCAAATTCCAGTATACAAAGACCCACTGGGTCCTGCAGCATGGCTTTCCCATTTAAAAGCAAAAGGAGAAATTGACAGTCTTCTCTTTCCTGACTAGTGTTTTCTCCATCATCTAGGTGGCCAGAGACAGCCTCCTTATGGGACGTCCTGGGTTCCTGTGGCATTGGGCATTCTCACAGCTCTGGTCACAGCTGTTGCCCTGGCTCTTATTCTCCTTCGAAAAAGAAGAAAGGAAACTCGGTTTGGGTACGGGAGTTTCTCCTTGTGCTGGTTAAAGAGACCTCTGCTTTCTCTCGTGTTGTGGTTTCTGATGCAATTATTTTTCAAAAAAGCATTGGATGGAGTACTTTTGGCAGTTTCTTTGAGTAACTGTATTGGTTGTTTTTTTGTTGGGATTTTTGGGGGGGAGTTTGTTGTTACTGGGTTTTTTTCTGCAGTTTTGGTGTGCCTGCCTTTTCTTGAAAATGACAACACCAAAAATACAGTGGAAAAAAAGTTATGTTAATAGCTAGGCCTTATTAGACTATAGAACTATAAACTCTATCAAGGTAATTCCTAGCACTGCTGCTTAAGACATTCAAAGAGAAAAGATCCACAGATGAAGTATCTGTATTCTTGTGTGCTGACCCCTTTATCCCATGCTGATTTTCAGTCTATCTGCTGATTGTAACTTCCTGACTGCCTAGAACCCTCTGGATCCCCAGTAAAGTTTCCTTTCTATCACCTCTGACACTTGGCTGTGGTTTGCTCCCTACTGCAAACAAGGTTCCCATTCTTTCCAGTCTCCCAAACTTCCTTGTCTCAGCAGCATCTCTGTTCCTATGACTCCTGCAACCCCCCTCAACCTGCAGCTTCTCCCGGGCACTTGGGAGGAGTGATTCCCCTGTTTTGGAAGGCTGTAGGTGCATCAGCAAAAAAACATAAACCCACTGTTCCTCCTCTCCAGATATACCCTCTTTAACAAAACAGTCTGCAGTATTTATATGGCAAGGGGTGAGAAATCATCCATCCTGTTCAACACACCCTTTTAGAAGCAAATGGCCCATGTAATCATGGCCTTGTGTGTCTTTTCTGCCTTCTAGCCATGCCTTTGGCAGTGTGGTTGGCAGAGGGGATCCAGCAGTCCATTTCAGAGCTGCCAGGTCTTTCAACAGGGAGGGCCCAGAGCTCATTGAAGCAACATGTAAGTAAAATGACCTGAGTGATTGCCTGGGAAGGTGTGTTCATGCATTTACAATGCTCTCTCTGTTTTCACTGAAACTGATGTTTCTTGATCAAAAACATGGGATTAATTTACAATGAGGCCTAGACACTATGAATTGCAGAGGTGAAAGGCCAGAATGGCTGTTGCCATACCAATTACATAGCCCTTGCTAATTACAGCAACAGTCATTATGTATATTAATGCAAAACATAAATTCACCACTCCCCTGCCCCAGTTTCACTCTATGAGGACTCCTTTGACTGGAATATAATCCAGTAGTGCGATAAATATGGCTGAACAATATTAGCAGGACTTTTTGAACTCAGTATGCTGAGCTGTGCTACAAGCATGAACCAATTAATCAGTCTTGGAAAGCCAGGAATTAGTAACTTATCAAACAGGAGATTGAGTCCCAGAAATGGCCAGATGATCCATTTCTGTCTCCTGGTTCAGGAAGGGCATGGCTCTTTGTGGCAGCACCGCATAGCTGGGTTAGGATGATGCTCCAGACGGCCATTAAAATGGTGCAGCTCCATCAACTTAAATTAAACTGTATGAACCAGTGTCTGTCAGTGGCCCTTCAGAATGGATTTTGTCTTTTCAGCATTCTTTACATTATTTCTGTATTCCTGTTGTTCTTGGACGGTTATTATCACACCCTCCCCCTTTAAGTACCATGAGTACATTTTCTGATGGTTGAAAGTTACTGGCCGCTTGTCTGTGGTGAGGCTAGAGGACATGGAAGGGAATTCTGCCTTTTTCAGGTTTTCATGCTTACAGTGTGGGAATCAGATTGGAGATGGAGATTAGAACAGATGATTCTTAATGTTGTGACAGAATATTTAAATATCCCTTATTTGATGCTTCATTTGTTTTATTATTGTTGTTGTTTTTTTTCCAGTGGAGAGTGTAGGGATCAGTGATGAGTTGAAGACAAAACTAAAAGATGTCTTAATCCAGGAACAGCAGTTCACCTTGGGAAGAATGTTGGGCAAGGGTAAGAACCAAAACTGAACAAAGCTTTACATTTAAAATCCCACTTGTGTTACTTTAACTGTTGAGTAGGGAGAAGCAATTACAAGCAGCCTGTTTTCTCTCCAGCTTGTGGATGGAAATAAAATTGAACTATCCCTTCCGCTGGGATAAAACATTTCAGAGGTTTAGCATAACTAAGAGGATATTGGCTAAGCCATTCCTATAATATGGCTCTACACAATCATGAACTGCAGTCTGTGCTCAGCTTTCCAAAGTAGTGTTAATTCACTGGTTTGTGAATTTCTTGCGGAGATTTAAACAAAGGAATAGTCAATTAAACTTCACCTTTTCCTTTTTCTTTATAAGACTAGTTTTATTGCAGGTTTTTAGGACCCTTTCCCACAGGTTTTGCAGATTTTTCTGACCCTTCCCTCCATCCCTCCTAGAACAAATGTATTTCTTTCAGAGCAGGAAGATGACCTTCCTGCAGAAGTGATCTCAGAAGGCTTAACAATGCTAAGCAATTAAACAGCTGTGTCATCTGTTAGTGTTAGCTCTTGGCCAGTTTCTGGGATCCTGCTTCAACCCTTTTGGGCTGTTCCCATGACAGGTAAACTGAAATTGGCTGCAGAGGGGCCCCAGGGCATGGCCTTGGTGTGGGGATGCCAGCTGGCAGGATCTTCTCTGTGTTGTCAGCCCCACTGCCATAACCCAGGTTACAGGTTATAAGATGACATAACTGCATTATCTTGGGCTCTGCTGACTCTACAGCTGAGCAACAGCACCATAGTATGGAAGCAGCACAAAATACCTTTGTTCCTTCCCATTTTCCTGATTTGTGGTCAGATCCACTGCTCATGGCTTTTGTGAAGTAAGCATGTTCCATGGAGTAGTGAAGGACACTGCTGAAAAGCTAGTGGGAAGATAATGCTTCTGGGGTAGGTGTCCTGAGAGCCGTATTTTGCTTCCTTCTTTTCAGTATTAGAGTACCTCATATACTAATGCATTTTGGGTGAGATAAGCAGCTACAAAATTAGGGAGAGCAAATCTAGAGCCAGATCTAATGCAAAGAAGCTGTTAGGCTGTGGTATAAAGCCGCTTTAGGCTAAATATTTTCAAGAGCTTTTGGCCTGTTGCATTTCCTCTTAACTTCCTTAGAGAAAACACCAGGGCAAAACACTGCCTTCTCTGAATCAACATGTCACTCACACACAAGCAGATATTCTGTTTTCTCTGGTCAGCTGTGATTCATAGAAGTCATTCTCTGAGTTTTGAGAGATAAGGCTGACTTTGTCTCAAATGGTTGAGTCCTGGCACTATCACTCAGCCCTGATGGCTGTCAATACTTAGAGCTTCCTCAGCCAACCCATCCACTTGCTGCTCCAGCAAAGAGCCTCCTCTCTGAACAGAACCTCACTCAGACTCATCCCTCATGATATGGCTTCCCCAGAAATGTCTGCCCAGCTTAAACTCTGTCTCTGCATCTTCTATCTGCTCAGGGATTGCTTTTTTTCCCTTCTTATTTTCCTTTGCCTTCTGGACTGCCAGCACAGTGAGCTCTGTCTACTGGTAGTGATATCTCTTCTAATCACACGTGCTGAAAGCTGCTGTCTGGAACTGCAGAATGAAAAATGAAGCATTTCTTATGGGTACTCAGCTTCTTTGCCAGTGACCCCTGAAGTGAACCTGCTGTTAATCATACTTTCCTCACAAGAAGCTGTTCCCTCACTGCCTACTCTGATAATTTTACAGGAGAGTTTGGGTCAGTTCGAGAGGCACTGCTGAAACTAGATGATGGCTCTTTCCAGAAAGTGGCAGTGAAGATGCTGAAAGGTATGTGGGAGCAGGGCTACCTGAATTACTTAATAAAAGAGAGCTTGGAAAGATTAAATGTTGTCTGTCCTATTCTCAGCAAATCCCCTGGTGCTCTTTATTTCTCTCTGAGCTTCCCACTCAGCCACTCTACCCATGTTGTCTCCCATCCCTTTCGTGTCAGTCTTTTTGTAGTGGAAGCTCTTCAGGAGAGGACCTATACCACCTTAGTTGCTTCTACAGCACGTAGCACATGGTAAATGCAACCAAAACCACTGCATCATGGAGCACAGACAGCTCAGACAGGTCTGCTCTGCCCTAATAATTCAGCAGTGAAAGAACAAGCATATAGCCTGGAATAAATACAGGAGTGTTTGTGCTGAATGCAGTGACAAGCTAACTCATCTCAGTCAGCACATTTGACTAAGCAGTCCAGCTCCCTTCTGATTTGACATTTGGTGAGTGTACATAACAAGGGCAGCTAGCGGGCAGAAGTCTGTAACAAGAAAAGTAATTAAGAGATAGGTATAAATCAAAGGAAATGTGCATATATGTGTATTTATATATGTTAATCTACGTTATTTGATCCCTTTTGCCTGTAAGGCAAAAATTAACTGTGACTGGCTGAAAGCAGTCACACTCACTTATCTCTGGAGCTCAGTTTGCTGTCACAGAATAACAGCTTGTACTAAATACACTTAGTACCATTCTAGTGTAAGTTATATCATTTTATCCAGTTGCAACAATAATTCTAATCAGTTTGCAAGCTTTTCTGTAGTCAGAATGTCTCCCTTCAGGCTTCTAACTTAGGAACAATCTGTCAGCTTCCAGAGGAACCTTTTTTTCTTCTTTGACAGTAAAAAGAGAATCTCCTTTTGTCTTCTGAATCCTATTGAAATTACTTGCCTAAAGCAGATATTATGAACACTCCTCTATAGGTCTGAGTCTGATCTTTCAGCAGGACTGGAAGACTCTTGCTAAATTCAGCAGCAGCAGTGGTGGAAGTACTCAACTGGGATACTTCTTGATTATATTGACGTATTTCCATAAATCTGGACTCACAGCAATGAGAAATAATTTGCTCCAAAATTTTGCTGATGTATGTGACTGCTGAATTTGGTCCAAGCGGTCCAATAGTGTGGTTATTTAAGAAATCTTAGCTCTAGCACTTTATAAGACTTAATTATGCTAAGAGACATAAAAGCATTTCATGCCATCCTTGTCAGAGATTAATTGGGCCCTGCTGTGCCAGTCAGGGGCTCCAAGCCATCTCCTCAGTTTCAATATTTTCTTTCATTTTTGTGATGTCTCCTCTCCCTGACATTTGTACTTTAGGTTCTTTTACCTAATTAATTCTTACATCTTTAACCCCCACACAGTTTGCAGAAAGGCAAGTTTTTACTGAGAAAAGAGCTGCTAACTAGCAGTTCTTTACTCTGGCAAGAACCAATTAACCAGATGTCCCTGATATGTGCTTACTGCTGCCCATCCCACGAGAGAGTGTCAGGCTCTGCTTTGTTGTAAAATGGCTTACCCAGCTATAGGTCTGAGAAGATGTGCTGTGCCACAAAGAACAAGCTTTTGACAATCATTATTTGTAAAGTCCCTTGGAGCTACCTACAAAGAAAGAAACCTTACAGTCCCTTTTTTTCAGCGGACATCTTCACCTCCACTGACATTGAGGAGTTCCTGCGGGAGGCTGCCTGTATGAAGGAGTTTGACCACCCTCATGTCACCAAACTCATTGGTAAGACAGCACTGCTGCTCGTGCCACAGAGCCCCTCCTGCTCCTGCCTTATCCCACACAGCCTCACTCTCCCCAGCAGGGCTAGTGCAGCCTGCTCTGTGCTGCCTGCAGTCCTGTGTAGGTCAGCACTGCACCTTCCCAGGCCCCAGGGAGCTGGAGTGTGTGTAATGCTCCCCACACCTGCCCTCACACATCAGGAACAGCCATCTCCTATTTAAGCTGTTTCTTCAGTTCTTACAAATGCTTAAGGGAGACTTTGGCTGGCTGAGACATGTCTAAACTGCTGTGAAATGTGAACAGGTGGGCAGGTTGACTATAAATAGGAGGAACATTGTGCCTTTCCAAAATACTGACTAAGAAGCAAGACATTTGTGGGTGGACACTTTGGAATGCAGGTGTTTTCCAGAATGTGGAGATTGTTCTGCAGAGCCTGGGGTTGGGACTGTCTGGTCTGGAGTGGTCCTAGAAACATTTATAGTTGGTCCTGCAAGAAGAGCTGAGAGGCACTAGGCTCTTAGTACAGCCTCTGAAGTCAACAGGGTTAAAGGCGTCTTAGCACCAGCTGACATAAAGTCATAGAAGCTTGGAGCATGGAATTTACCCACCAAAACTGCACATTTTCCTCCAGATCTGTAAGAGGAAGGCACAGCAGCCTGTAAGATTCCTCCTGGGAATAATCTGTTTGCTAACACCCCTTTGCTGTGTGTGTGTCCTCATCAGGAGTCAGTCTACGAAGCCGTCCCAAGGGCCGTCTCCCAATTCCCATGGTGATCCTGCCCTTCATGAAGCATGGAGACCTCCATGCTTTTCTGCTGATGTCACGGGTTGGGGAAAACCCTTTTGTAAGTCTGTCTTACTGTAGAATTCCTTCTGGGTGGGTAGGGATTTTCAGACAATGTATTTGGAGCAGCTCAGGATTGGTCTTCCCAAGGCCAATTACGGGCAAGTGATTGGATTTTAACACCAGAGGAAGTTGTGAGATGTGATCTTAAAGTATTTTGAGCCATGCATGTTGAGGACCAGCTCCTCCATTCCATCCCATCCCCTCCCTGTATTCCCCTTCCCTGCTCTGTAGAGTGGCATCAAACCTTGCAGTTTTGTCATACATGCTTGAAAGCCTCTGAGAACAGAAGCTAAACTGTTATTTCTTACAGAACTTGCCTGTTCAGACACTCCTCAAGTTCATGATTGACATTGCAAGTGGGATGGAGTACTTGAGCTCAAAAAATTTCATACACAGGGATCTTGCAGCTCGGAACTGCATGTAAGTGATTCATGAGTTTTTAGAGAAAAGAAAGACCAGAGTGGGTGAGGGAGGGATGAAAAACCTTTTGCATGACAGAAGAGTGAAGAATGCTGATCTTTGCACTTAAGTGACAAGCGACATAGGGGAGCCATGGCCATTGTGGTAGAGTGTGTGGTTGTGCTGCTGGGAGCAGGGAGCAGCTCCTAAAGTCCCACTGATCTTTCAAACAGACCCTTCTTATAAGGAACTTTTCCATCATTGGTCTGCACACAGAGTTTCATAGAGTTGATTACAATATGTGTTTGTAATTAGCCACTCCAGTGGCTGTGTGTCAGCACAGGCTATTTGTTCCACCATATAAAGTAACCAACAGGAAGGAATGGGTTTGGCTGTGTTAGGAGAAAAGAACTTTCATTGTATCATGAAGTCTGTATTTCTGGTATCTATTTTAACGGCTTGATTATCACAATATAAGAATTGTAGTTTCTTTGAAAGCTTGTGGAGAATATCTCTAAAAATAATTGCATGGTGAACACACCATATGATCCCACTTCACTGTTCTTGACACCAAACTACCTTGGCTGCTTTGAAGGAAAGAAAATTCCTTTTTTTTATCCCTTCCACTCTGCTTCTTCCCTGAGAATGGAGTAAGGAACAACTCATCGTGACAACAGAACTCTGCCTCTGAACAAAACCACAACAACCAATAAAACCCGCAATGAGACACAGATTTCCAAAGGCATTTCAATGTCCAGATGTACAGACAAAGAGCCTGATAGTTATGATGAAAAATCATGGGTTAGCCTGCTTTGACATTTATGAGAAACCCATACTGATTTTCTAATTTTGTAGACGTCCTCCAGAGGAAGCTGAGGGCCTATTTCAGCACATCTTCTGGAGAAAGCACTGAGTTCTTTATGAGGCCTGGGAGCATGAAGTGTTTGTGGACTTTACTTGGACTATCTGCCAACATGTAAAGGTTTAAGTGGGTGACAGAGTAATTCAGACCATTAACCAGGCCTGGAGAGGAGATTTTGCAGATCTAGCAGTTCAAGCAATTTTAACAGGCAGTCTAGACAATCACCCTATGATTTTTTTGATTGCCAGTATGGGGTACAGGCCTTGGTGATAGCAGTGAGCATTGCAGATGTCCTCTGATAATCTTGGAAACAACAGAAAGTATCTGAATTTGCTTTTTGTAAGAGACTAGACCATCTGAGCCTAGCCACTTCCTTAGTCATAATTAGTTCCATGTTAGTCTGAAGAAACTAGGGGGTTTTTTTAAGCTATTTCACATTAGTCACCAAGTAGGTGAAACCATTCTCCTTTTGTGTAATACTTCATGAGCCATATACTTCAGTTCTCTGAACTTTCTTTCCCTCCCCCCCCTTTTTTTTTTTCCTGAAGTAGCCAATGAATGCTTTCCTTTCCTCAACTGTGAAAACTTTCCCATAGGTTGGATGAGAACATGAACGTGAGTGTTGCAGACTTTGGACTTTCTAAGAAAATCTACAGTGGAGACTACTACCGCCAGGGCTGTGCCTCCAAGCTGCCAGTGAAGTGGCTTGCTCTGGAAAGTCTGGCAGATAATCTGTACACAACGCACAGTGATGTGGTGAGGTTTGCTCCCATGCACTGGGGACCACTTGTATTCCTGCTGAAGTGGAGGAGTCCCACTGAGGGTGGGAAAAGGCCCTGGTGATAGGAAAGGGAGTTTACCTTGTGTTTGAGGGATGATGCTACCTCTGCCTTGGGTGCTGTCAGAACTCAAGGCTAAAAATATATGAATGGTTAATGGTAGAAGACCTCAACCCTTTTCTTCTTGTTGTCCTTTTGTCCTTTATTTTTCAGTGTTTATCCACATCCTCTGCATCTTTCTGCTCCTGCTCTTCCTTTTCCTCTCTTTATGCAGTTTCTTCTCTTACTCTTCTTCCTTTCTCTTCTGCTGACAGTTTGAAGGTGACATTTGAAATGCATGTAACCCACACACTCACATACAAGTGCAGCAAAGGGTACTCTGTGCTGCAGAAGGCATTGGTGGAACTCCATAGCTCTGAATACATCAGTGCTTAGGCACTCCCCATAACTTTCCCCTGGCGAGCAAGGCTAAACACATTCATCTGAAATTGTTACTTATTTTCCTTTGGGGATTTTTTTTTTCTGATACTGTCTTCCCTCTTGCTTGTTGCCTTTTGATCTATTTTCGCACTAGTTCTGTCCTTCAGTCCTGTGGACTTGCCTTTCCAGTTATCCCTGTCATGGTGTCCTTGAAGAGATAACCAAGAGTGCCTTGTAATGTGGCTGCTGCAACCATTGCTACATCCACTGTAGGCAGTGTTTAGTGATTGCTGATCACTAGTTCAGCCAGTTTACAACAGACATTGGAACAGGGGTTTGCTTAGGAAAATAATAATTTTTCTGCATCTCACAAGCCTTGCAGTTTAGTTGAAGAGTACAAGTACAGCTGTACAGTGTAGAGCAGAAATGAATGTGAGCCGTAAGTGGTTTGTTCCTTGCCCTGCTTATTGGCCAAACTCTGCTTTTACTTCTGCCTGTACATTACTAGAAACTCAGAATCTGGTTAAATGAATTAAGAAACTGATTTGTGAGCCCCAAACCAAAATCTTCTTCTAGCTGGGAACCAAAAAACCGATACCACATACCTTAAAGAACATAAGTAGGAAAAGTCTGCAGGTGGAAGACAGGAGTAGCTCCCAAATCTCCCCCTGCTCCACTGCAGGGTGAGGCTGGGCAGGGCCTTCAGCTGTCTCCTAAGATAATGTGTCAGCATCAGCAGCATCTGGTGGGTCTTTTCTGTTTCCTAGCCAGAGTTTGGGTAGTCCTTGCATCACTGCTGCTCAGATGACATTACCCAGCACAGTCTGGAAACTGAAGCCAAGCCCAGCGAGCAGGGAACGGTCTGTTCACTTGTTCTGTTCCTGTTCTCTTTCAGTGGGCGTTTGGGGTGACCATGTGGGAGATTGTGACCCGAGGGCAAACCCCTTATGCTGGCATTGAAAATGCAGAAATCTACAACTACCTCATCAGTGGGAACAGGCTGAAGCAGCCCCCGGAGTGCCTGGAAGATGTGTGAGTACTTCCTCACCCTGCTGACATGACTTTTTGAGAAATCTGGCTCGCTGGAGGGAAACAGAGGCAGCTGGCTGGGATGCTGATCTGAATGTCTCCACTTTCCAGTACACAGAACCATTCACTAGAAAGTCTCTGGGTTAGCTACTAGATACTCTTTGCTGGCAGAGCTCCCAGGAACCTGTGGTAACTACACAAGCAGCTAACTTGGCTCAATGGTTTCAACAGTGTCAACATTAGCAGTTCTTGGCTTTGTAGAAACTGTAATTGTGTTTCCAGAATCACTGAACCCTGCCTTCTCAGGCCAGCATCTGAGCAAAGGGATGAGTTCCATGGCACACCCTGAAGGCTGAATAGAGAGGCAATCTAGCAAGGCTATGAGGAAACTGGATTGCAGAGGCCGTGGCTTGCATGTGTCTTTCAAAGCTTGGCCCAGTTTTCCAAATCTTATCTGCTCCTCTCAGAAGTAGCAGGCTGAAAGAGAAGAGAGCAGATGGGACAAACTACGGTTGTGTAGATCAGTGTCCCACCTTAAAGTACATCTAGGAACAAATCCAGGACAATCTTGAAGATTCTGGTTTGCAGACATTTTCAGACTTACAGGAGGGACCTAGATAGTCCACAGGGCAGCAGGCAGCCACATGCTGCAGTCCATGCTCCTGCCTTAATCCTGCTGCCAAGGAATCACTCTTGGCCAGCAGGTCACAGGAAATGTTTGCTCAGGAACCCTCTCTTCCATGGGTGGTGATTGGAGATTCCTGGTCTCCTCACAAGGGGCTGGGATCCCCCAGGGAGTGTCAGCGTAACTTATCCTGGGGTGAAACTTGCCTTGCCTGGACAAAGTGAAATCATTTCACTGAGGGTCCAAGCAAGGCTCTGTTTCCTCTGTGTTGTGCCCAAAGCAAGATATAACTATGAGCACTGATTTTAGTGGTCTAAGACATCTTTCCTCCCTCTTCCCTCCTGCTCTGATGGTGGATTATTTAATGTAATTGCTTTCTCCTTTTCCTTTTTTCTACATAGGGAATAATCTGTACTCGTCGTACTAAAGCTGAATGCTTTTATCTTCTCAGCAGTTCATTTTAACTTTTATTGAGTATAAATGAAAACATTGTTATATCACTGCTTAAATTAATTACAAGTCTGCATCTTGACTGCTCTGAGTAGCTTTGGTTCCAAGTTGTGGAGCTTATGGCTGTAGGTTGTTAAAGATACAGAAAGTAGAGAAGAGACCCAAATCCTACTAGATAAGCACTGGAGAAAAATCCATCAAAAACTATTGAAAAGGTACAACCATTGTTTTGTGACCTACAGGTTGTTGAGACCTGAGAGAGTTTTCCAGAAAGATCACACTACATGCCCATCCTCAGTTTACATGCTTTCCCCAAGTGTTGCTACTGGACACTGTCAGGCATAGGGTACTGGGGCAAATGAACTTTTGGGCTGATTCAGTACAGCCAGTATTTTTCTACCTGTCTTTCAAATGGATTATGCTGATTGACAGCAAAGGTAAAAGAAAATGTTTAACTTGGTTGCACAGAATTGGAAGTTTCTGTTTTATCTGTAGCATTTATAATTATTTCTATTGTTCGTGAGGGATGTAAATCAGGATTAAGACAACTGAACCGTAGGAGCTTTCTGTAAAGGTAGTATGAGATCAAAAACAGTCTTGTAAATCTGATTGCAAGGAATACAAAAAGTAAAATAAAACCCATCATGAAATGCTTTATTTCCCAGTAAAAGCCATATCAGATTTTTTCCTATTTACAAGTTCAACTGAGGTTCATTTGTATGCAGTGTTTTTCAGTGCTAGCACTGTGCTTTGTTCTTGTTCCCTGCAAAACTGGCAACAATAACAGCATAGGAATGCAGCTGCCAGTGCTATGGGTGATGCACAGAGGAGCAGGACAATGGCTGTGGCTGTGCTCCAGCGCAGCACTGCGGCCCGAGGCCTGGCCGGCGGGAGGGCGGCCAGCGTGGACACGGAGCTGCCAGCGCAGCCACAGGGCAGAAGGAGAGCTCCTCTTCCCCTCCCCAAGCATGGGCCAGCAGAGCCAGTGGTGATCTCCTCATGCTGGCCCTGGGGCAGCCAGAGCTGGGGTAGCTGGCATTTGAGTGTAGGAGGAAGGCTGCAGGATGCGACCTGGGTTTGGCAATGGCCCTGAACTTGTGTTCTGCACTGAGCTGGTACCTTTGTAGCTGAAAGGCCATTTCAGCATCCCTCCTTCAGCACTGAAGCTGTTGTCCGTTCTTTAACATCCCTCTAAACAAACCCAGCATGCCTTTTTCCAGCCCTGTTGACAACCTGTCAGGCAGCAGCAGCAGCAGCACACTTCCGTTACTCTGGGAGCGCAGAGTTTAACATGGTGTGAAAGAAAGAATACTCTGGAAATAACATGCACCTCCCACAGTTTGATCTTTGTTTTCTGCCTGTGATTTATCTGCTCTTGAACTAGAATTTGGAGGGATGGCTTCAACTGTGGCAGGAGTTGTGAGGGTGCTTTTTGTGAATAAATTCAAAAGCTATTACTAGGTGATGTCACACTCACAGTCCTATTCTAGCTCCCTAGAGAGAGCAGAACAAGGGCATTACCAAGAAATTCAGCATACTTTGACAGGGCTTTTGGGTTTTTGATACCATCTAAATAACTTTTTTGACCAAAGGGAGAATGCTCTTGGAAAATGGGAAGAAACAAGAAATTAGACCCATAATGGCCATCCATGGTGTATCACCTGTGCAAGGCCAAAGAAGACAGGTTTGGGGGAAGTGTCTGTGTTTTTTAAGCTTCACTGCCCAGAGCCCCTGTTCAGAGATGCAGGGCATGCCTGCTCCACTTCTCAGTGCTCTTGTCTCCCTCTGTTTTGCAGCTATGATCTCATGTGCAGATGTTGGCATCCTGAGCCCAAGCTACGCCCCAGCTTCGGAGTGCTCCGGTCCCAGCTGGAAATGATTCGCGGGAGGATGTCCACGCTCTCTTCCAGTCAAGATCCTCTCTATGTCAACATTGGGAGGGACAAAGAGGCGTCTGCAAGTGACCCTGCCCTGCACGCCTCCTTTGGAAATATGGATGCTGAAGAGACTGTTTCTGGGGCAGCTGCTGCTGTCACAAGTGACTATCGCTACATTATGAGCCCCTTGTGCCTTGGAGATGATGCTGAGGGTGAAAGGCATCCAGATGGACAAGAAGGGGAGGACAAAAGCCTTCTGTATGAGGTAGAGACAGAAGGAGAGAAAAGTTGCTAGCCTGTACATAGCAGTGACACTCTGCTTCCCTGGGACTGGATGTGTGCAGCATGGTGCTGTGTCTCCTGGGACTCTGATGCCGGATCTGGAAGAGCTTTGAACAGCACTGGCCAGGGCTCTTGGGCAGCTTTTGTAGCTTTCACCACCTGTGTGGGCTGCAGTGGCAAATAGCTTGGAAGAACTGTAACCCAAACAACCCCTTGGATTTGAGGGGGGAGACAGTAGGGTTACAGGTTGACCACATCCTGCTGAAAGGAGTTCAGAGCTAAAGGCGGCAGTCAGAGTCTGTGCTCTGCTTCTTCTCACTGAATGCTGGAGCAGAGCTGAATACACCTTCTGTTCAGTCAGTGCTTGCTCTTGTGTAGATGTTGTCTTCAATCCTGGCTGCGTGACTTTGGGATTGGTACCTCTGAAAACACTAATGGGTATTTATATTGTCATTCAGGACAAGAGGGCAAAATTCCCCTCGTGTTCACTCAGCAGTACTGCCTAGACTTGTTGCCTACCTCAGTGGTTCTCAAACTGATCAATGGATCTGCTCCTACCCAGCACTGAATTTGAACATCTTGCTCATTTCATGCAGTGACATTTGCTGCTTCCTCTGTCCAGGGCTCTTTTAAGAGTTTCAGACTCTTTTGGTGAGCAAGGAAATTAGAAAAAAAAAAAAGAAAATCCAGCATTCCTCTTCTCCCCATGTACCTTTTTTTATGTCTTTCTTTTTCTTCTGTTTGATGCCAGTTCAGGCCTGACTAGACTTGCAGCTGACATTAAAATGCAAAGGGAGGGAGAGCAGCTGGCTTGTGTGAGGGCAGAATCAAACTTCAAAGGAATGGAAAGGAAGCAGTGTAGCGAGGACTTAACAGCAGTATGGGGAAACAGTACTAATTAGTGCTAAATGCTGCCCTCCAGGAGAGGAAGAAGACTGAGATACAGAATGACAGACTTGCTCAGTTTCAGCAGGAGTGGGATTCAGCGTTTGCTTCAAAGTTGGATTCTTTAAATCGTTCTCTTTATTAGTCCTATGTCTTCTTCAAATAACCAAGAACTGTAGCTGCTATAGTGATATGTGAAATCAGTTTCAGGAAGATGTGTGTCTTGGGGAGAGGAACCAACTGGAAGATCTCTTTCTGAAGAGAGAGGCCTCATGATAAAAAGCTTGAGAACCACTGGCCTTCCTACTTAGGAGGTTTTTTGGCATGCTGTAAAAGTCACATAAAACATGGAGTAGTATCACTGCAGCCTTCCAGACAGGGCAAAATTAATGGTTTTGCTCTTTGAGTTTTGTTTTGTTTTCCAATCAGCATGTCTGACTCACTGTAACTGCAAGTGCTTGTGTGGTTTTTAATAATTTAATATTTTACTGTAAATCAGCATTTGTTTTGTGCAGTGGTTCCCAGCAAGGAAGTGCAGTTACATCTTACTCTACTTATCCTAAATATTTGCTAGATCTTAATTTCTTTTATTTTCACTGCACTGAAAATTTGGCAGTATTACTTAGGATTCCACATTGCACTTCCTCAAACTAATACCACAAATTTCAGCATTTATTAAGTTGGCAAAGGTGGGACCAAAAAGTCAAATGAGATTGCAGACTTGGTATCAGAACACTCCACCCTTTGACACCCAGTATTTGCTTATTGTAAGGTTGGGTCTAAATATAAAATTCAGGTCAAGTTTCAGCCCTTAGTAAGAACTCTTCCTAGGGAAGGAGAATTTCAGCCTGGGACTTGACCATGGGTCCTTGCTGTTAAGTTTCCTACTGAACAGAGACATCCTACAGGTGTCTCCAGAAATTCAGTATGGTTTCCCAGTCTCAGATACAAATTCTACCATCTTACACCCCAGGCAGTACAGGGTTTTCTTTTCACTTAGCTGGAATGCTGTAAATGCCAGTGAGAAGATAACACCTAACAAAGGGTAATAAAAACCTGTGCAGTGCACTTTTGCAGTGAGGGCAGAAGGCTATGCTCCCTGCAGCTGCCTAGGAAGTGCAAATGTACATATAGACTCTAACTCTGGGAAGCATGTCTTTAGTTTTTATGCATTTTTTAATAATAAAATCTGTACTGTGTTTGAGTCTCAGCCTCTTAACTGTGGCAGAATATGGGATTGATGCTCACTAACTGTATGGGGTCATAGTCAGCCCCAGCTGAATGTTGTCTTTCTTCCTTCACCAAGCATGACTGAGCTACTTCTTGGGGGCAGAGAACATATTTTGCCTGCCCAGGTGCCAGTTACTCTGCATTGCTCCACCCTTGAGATTGTGAAGGCCCAAATCTGATGGGCAGGAGCTGGTGGTTCCACAAGGTGAGGCTCTGTGACCACTGACTGGCACGTGGTGCTTCCTACCCAGGAATGCAAGACCTTTGCGTCAGTTCCTCCCTGAAAATTGTCGCGTGTGCCCATCCAACTACTGGCAGTGCTCTCAGTGGAAAAAAGGTTTGGAGGAGGTGGGTAAAATTCAGCTCCTGACTCAAATGTTCTGAGCACAACATAAAAGAGCCCCTGGATTTCCAACTTGCAGAGAAGAAAACGGTACCTCACGGTTTTATTCTTCACAAGCAAACAGCACGCTGCACGCCCTCTGCCTGCAGCTCACACAGAGAGGAAGAGTGATGGGAAACGGCACAAGCACTCACCCCCCATCTGCAATGCAGGAAAAATTACTTCCAAAGCCTGAAGCAGCTGATTTAGTTAATATTTTAAGGTTCCAGTGCCCAGTGATGTCCCTTAGATCTGGTGCAAATGGTGATTTAATCCTTTTGCATAAAAGCCTGGACAGACCAGGTATAAATGAGGCTGTGTTGTGGGTGGGAGAGACAACACCAGAAGAAGAACAAGTGAAAAAAGAGGGAGGGAAGAAGATTTTAAAATGGGGACAGATGGAATGAGCTGTCAAGAGGTAGTCAGAAAGCAGAAATGTGAAATTTTATATATGACATACCTCATTGCCTCAGCTGGGACCAAGCAGGTGTCTGAGGTGGGGGCTGGCTGTGTGTTTTGGTAAAGGATGAGGTCTCTCTGGTCCAGCCCAGGTGCCCTGCAGTGTTTTGCTCTCAAATCACAAAGAGTCTGTACAGAGCTGGCCTGGCCCTACGTCTGCTTGGAAACAGCACTAATCCTGACTCCAGGGAAGCTCCAGCCTAACAGCTCTGATTTTGGTACCACCCTGGCACACTGTTTTTCTAATGAAACAAAGTGTTTCTCCCACAGCCACCCCTTTTTCCCACCACCCAAGTACAACAGTGCAGACTCCCATCTTCCCAAGCAGCAGCCCTTGCCCGATCTGCTGAGGCAGTGGAATGTCCAACATCTGCACGTTTATGCTGTAGCAGCTTCTGTCCCATATGGGTAAGCCTGATCACCTTCCTTCATCCACATCTCCCTGAAGATGAGACAGGGTCTCCTTCTTTTTAACAGAGGCTCAAGCCATATGGGGCAGTTACCAGCTAAGTTGTGTGGCAGCGTGACCCCACAGCACTGAGCAAGAGCACAGCAGAAGCTCATAGCACTGCCTGTGTTGTATAGGAGTAGTTAGTGCAGGAGGAGACATGCCCCTGGCCCCTGTCACCTCCAGTGCCAGGGCTGACTGATGAGCCCTCAGACTGGGCTGTGCTGGCAGCTCAGCCTGCAGATACAGGGATGCTCCAGCCTGATCCAGTCAGTGTGGGGAATGGTGTGTTCAGGGCTGACAGCTCAGCAAATGCTTGCAGCGATGTAACTTGGAGCTACTGCCCAGCTACCCTGAAACCAGTCACCTTTCTTCTTGGCCTGTGTTTGGAGGGAAGTGTTGAAGTCTTGACTCTGGAAAAACACTCTCTAGGAGTGAAATGCAATTAATTTTGAGTAAAAATCTGGATCTCGCTGACCAATGAAGGGAACAATATTTGCACATAGATATTTTCCTGATTTACGTCGTATTCGTTGCTGGCAGTATTCATCCTCCTCTGATGCTCAATAATCACCAGCTTTTGCAAATACTCTTATTTTTTACCAGGGATTTCTGTGAGGGACCCTCACAGACAGTCCTAATTTTGTACTGATTTGTTATTTCACACCTGCTGTGCTCCCTTAAAATAGCAAGTTGTTCTACAAACACTGGATTCCTGTGGATTTGGATCCAATGGGTGACTGCAACCTCTGGGTGAAACTTGCCCCTAGTTAAGGTTCTTACAAGACCTTTTCCCTTGGTGGAGCCTCTGGCATCCAATACTCATTGAATTTCCATCTGCAGTGAAGGTACTGATGTGGAAGTAATAGGGTCTGCCACATGCAGACTTTTTTCAGAAAACTTGTAGGAACTTAATTATCCTCCAGACCTCAATTTTGCCATCGCATTTGGCTGAGATAAAGCAGTGGATTCAAAAGCTATTAGGGCCAACACGTGCAGCCAGTGATCAGAGAGCCTTGTTACCATGGGAAACAGAGCTAGAAATCAATTACTTAGTCCAAGAACAGAAAAGACGGATGGACATGGGTTTTGATTGCATTTTCTGTCATATAAAGGGAATTCAGTGTCAGTAAGAATCAGACCTCAGTCACTGCACTGAGGTCTAGCAACAACAAAGATGATTGACTCCTCACTTCCTAATTACTCCATGGATCCTCCTTGGATGCTTGAGGCATGCCAAGCCAAGTCACTCCCAACTGCAGTTAGGTGGAATGGAACATCTTTTGGTTATATTTGACAGTAGGACTGAAATTAGGGAACAGGTATTTCAGCAGCACAGAAACTATCTAAACAGCTTTTGTTTCCTCCAGTTTCTTTTCACTGGCTTGAAATAGAACTGAAGGAAATGTGAACCCTAGGAAACAGATGGCACTTGTTGATTTAAGCTTTGCTCTGTTCAGTATAGATTTTATGGGACTGGACTAGTTTCCAGAAGAGTCTTTATAGGAGCTGACTCTTGCCAGCATGTGGTGTAAGGAAGCACAAATTCGTGACAAGGAAAGAGGGCTTGCATGCATAAATGATCCAGCTGGAGTACAGGAGATTGCAGCACATGCTGATAAACATACAGTGCCAGTAAAGGTGACAGAGAGAGGGAGCTGACAGAAATGGCAGGTCATTGGAGAACAGCAGGCTGTACACTGCAACATGGCAGTTACTGCAGCACATTCAAAAGGTCTCTGCTTTCTTAGTTAATATATAAGACAGTGATCCTGGCTGCTGCCCTGTCATTACCTGAGCTGCGTGGGAGATTGTTGCTGCCTCCCTACTTCTGTTCTGCCAATGAATGCCTCCGCGACAGCGACTTCTGCTTATGTGACATGGTGCTAGCCAGAGCAGAGAGCCCTTTGGTCACTCGCTGCTGCCTCTCACTGTTCCTTCTTATTAAATTACCTCTAAAGAAGCTAAAAGCCCCCAAGGTTGACATTGCTAGATGATGTAAAGCAGCATGCCTCCCCAACATCAGGCAAGCTTCAGAGCTAATTAATACATTTCCTGGCATTATTTGTCTACACAATCCCTCTTCTTACACACAGATACACAAAGAAAAAGGAGCAGAAATACCGTGCAGGCATGTGGCAGGGCATATGAGGAGGGACTGAGCTTTAACAGCCTTTTGGTGACAGTGAACCTTGTACCTGAGCTGCAGGGTGTAAGGGCAAAGGAAGATACAGGCTTGGAGCTTATGCAGGGGACCCAAACTGCACTCCAGAAAGAAGCAGACACATAGCTGTTGCCAGAACCCCTGCAAAGTAAAAAAACCTGTGTCAAATCTGAACTTCAAGGCTTAGCATATCATCAGACAGTGGGGGAAGTTTAAGACCCTCTCCCCAATATTTGTTTGCTCCCTCTCTGCTGTAATTGGGAGGCCCCGTTAGCTGGGGCCAGCAGTGCTGGCGCTGCTGAGGGTAGTGAAGATAGAGCCGATGATGCACAGAAAAGGATGAAGCACAGGCACATGTTTCTACCAGGACTGCTGAGGGGGTGGAAATCTCTGGCAGAGCAAACAGCCGGTGACTTCTCACACTCCCTCCCCCTTGTCTGATTCACTCCAGCTTGTCTGCCAACACTCCCAATTACACCAATGCACTTCCATTGAAGCTGATATGCTGGGCTGTACCTGAGGCAACAATCAGGCTCACTATGTGAAATCTTTCCTATATTTTCCACCTATTGATGAAGTCTCCCTGAGTCACCACTGAAACTGATGAGGGCTGCTGCCCTACCGACCAGTGGGTTTTTCTGCAGGCATCATCATCAGGCAAGGATCCAAATGAGAGGGGCTGAACCTATTTGTTTGTGGCAGAAATTAACATGGCTCAGTATTTCTCTATTTCCTTTCTTAATGAGCTCTGTAAAGCTGTAGGGTAGGAAGCTGCAGTGCTGGAACTAGACACACAGTTGGCCCACAGAGACTTTTTTGGGGGACTTTTTAATGCTCACACACTCGACCATTGTAGTCTCCGTGGAGCAGACCTCACTGTTCCGAGGCCTCCTGCACTGCAGGTCTGAACCACCCATTGCTGCTAGTGGTATAAATCTGTGAGAAAGGCACTGAGAGTGCCTTTACAAGTCAGAGCTTGATTGCTGGCATGAAAATAGCACAGCTAAGGGAAGGATGTGGTATGTAACCTGGAAATGCACCCAATCTGCCTTTATACCATGCCCTGACCTCTCCTGGGTGAAGATGATCTGCTGGGATGACGTTGGTTTTCTTCCTTGAGCCCGTTCAGCAGCTGAAGCATTATGTAGCACTGCTGAGCCCTGATGCTGATCCCACAGCAGGGGCACTGCGCAGCAGCTCACGGAAGTCCAGGGGATGATGCCGTCACAAGGCTGGCAAGAATTCAACATCGTGCTCTACAGCTTGCCTGTTTATCAGAAATCTGTGAATGTAGAAAATATGCACTTTCCTTTGTTCCAGGAAGGCTCTAAAATTTCATGAGAAAAAATTAATGGATTTATTTTCTCAGTAAACATCTCACAGAGCCTCACTGACACCAAATTTGGCAAATAAAGAAAAAGCTGTTCTTAGAACATTACACTTAACATTAATGCAAATGGGGATTAAATCTTAAAGACAAGGCTTTCTGTGGTCTTGCCATACATTATCATGATGAGGTATATCTGTGTCTCTCCCACCACTCTTTTCCTTGACCTGCTAGCACAGATGGAAGCAAGGCACTGCCTTGTTTTCACCAGGTGGGTTAAAGGGCACAACATGCCTTTCCCTCAGTGCAGATGAGCCCACGGACAATGGCTTCTGTTACCACAGTTTCTTTCCACTTGAGCTTTTGCTTGCAGGGAGGATGCTGGAAACAGGAGCAGCTCTTGGTGGTGGTGGGATCCCTCATGCACAGGAAAGCCCAGGGCAGCCAGAAGAGAGCAGCCCTGAGGAAGTTTGGGGATTGATTCAGTTTGGCATCCCCAGGGCCAGCTGCTGAGGACTGGCCAGTGAGCCAATGTTGTCTGCTCCAGAGAGAGCTGGGACAGCTCAGAGGGGGCAGCAGTGGGATAATGTGCCAGATGAGGACATTTTGTAGTCTCTAGCATGACATTTGTGTCTCAGAAATGCCAGTCTCCTCTCCTGCAGAATGAATTGGAGCTGCTCTTGGGAGTCGTATAACAGCAGACTTTGCCTGATTTTTAAAATCCCTCACATTCATTGTTTACAATCCTAAGAAATATGCCCATAAAGGCAGTTGAACATAGGCGCTTCAGAAAGCTGAAGTCATTTAACGATCTGCAGGGCTATAGGGGAAACCTTTCACAGCAGGTTCTGTTTCCCCTGCAGCTCTCCCTGCTGCCTGCTCAGCCATGAAATCCTATTTTGCATCCCACAAATGCAATTTCAATAGCTCCCTATGGCCACACTCTCCTTCCTGTCCCTGCCCCAACTCAGATTGAGAATAGCCATCCTGCCTAGCTTGGGGCAGCCCCAGCACCATCAGCAGTCCCTAATCCCCACTTGCACTTACACCCACGAGGATGCTGTGTGTGACCAGCCAAATCCTTCCCCTTGCTGACCAATTCAGGATCTTTGCCACCATGCCACTGAACTGTTCTAAGGGTCCTTGGCAGCAGGCACATTTCTTGAGATGGCCTCAGTGCTTTACTCTGCTTAGTGATCTTGCTGGTGAACAGTGGAGAGTAATCCTGCTTATGTTTCTGAATGTTTTTTTATTGTGATTCAGCTGTCAAGAAGGAGTACCAGATTGCTGAGCAAGAGAAAATTCTATATTCTGGCTCCATATGGTCTAAGAATTGGGAGATTTTCCTGGCCAGAGTTTGCCTTTGCTCAGTTATACCTATTGACTCCTTCAAAACTACAGGAAGCAACTGAAATGAGAATTTGGTCCCAAACTAGTAATTTTTGCTTGCATTGACATTCAGCATGCAAAACTTGATGAGATTTCTGGATGTAGATTTGGTGAGCTGCCCTATGAAGGCAGGTTTGGGAGGGATGAAGAAACCTCTTCAAGCGCCAGCTTTCAGACCATACAGAGTTCGTTGCTTGTTTGCGCCCTAGGCTGCTTGTGCAGTTTTGTGATGTGGTTATGTTGTTTATCAGCAGCATCTATGAAGAAACTGTATATTTGATGATTGCTTTGTCTGTGCTATTTTAGTAGTTTCTCTGGAAGCATTTCAGTGAAATACATAACACGAAAACACTGGCTTGAGGTGGACATCTTAGCATGTCCTTGCTTTAGATAAGGATGCTGCATTCATAGTGAATGTCCTGACAGTCCCTCCTCACACTGCATGGGGGAGTTTTGACTGAGGCCACGCTGAGAGATGGACTGTAAGAGTGCATCTTTGGCTCACAGGCTGCCCAAGGGCTGCCAGTTCCCAGACCTGGTGAGGAGCTGGACTGAGGAAACCATCCCTGCCCAAATGGGTACAGCACAAGCAGCAGGCTGCTAATGCCAGCTGCTTTGGTCCGTGAACATGCTCTGACTGCAGTGTTCACTGATGCAGCTGTGGCTTTTTGAGCAAGGCTTTTAGGGAAGGCAATAGCTTTTTTTCCTTACCTCAGGCCAGACTCTGAGAGCTGGTGCTCTGCTGCCAGGTGTCTGAGCTGGTCTCTGACCATTGCATGCCTGCCTCAGGAGCTTTAGTTTTCCTTTGCATCAGCCTCAGAGGTAGGATGGGGGTAGCAAACAAGTGCTTAGGGCAGCAAGTTGCTTTGGATGGCAAAACTGTCCACCCTGCGGCTTAGTCCTGCCAGGGCAGTGCTGCTGGGGTGGGAGATGGGAGGGGAGAGGGTGCCCTCCTGCTCAAGTGGGACAGCTGATACCTTGGGATCCCCTCACCTGCTGTTGACCACTCAGACACACTTGGAGAGGGCAAAAATCTTGCCAATGAATGGGAGTCTCTAGATGGTCCGCAACAGTCTAAGAATGGTTTCCAACCCACCCAGAAAACCAGTGACCCCACCGCTCCCCCTCTGAGCAGTACCCCAGCGCCTGGTGCCTGCCTCTTCCCTTTCCCCTGCTTCATCCCTCCCTTTTCCTTCCTCCCTGTTACCCACCGGGTAGGCCTCCCATTTTGAGGAAAGTCCAAGGCCTTGGCCCCGGTATGCCAGTGGCAGTCTGGGCTGCAGGGGCAGAGCTCTACCCCTTGCAGGAAGGACGGGCTGTGCCAGCTCACGTCTCCTTTCACCGGGAGAGGCTGCAGGGGACGGGTAGAGTCTGTCTGTTAGATTTGTAATATCGTTTGCGGCTCTCAAAACTGCTCTAAATGAGGATGTTGCAACATGAGAAGTATTGGCTTCACATATCTGAGAAATCACCACCACTTTTAGTTTAGAAGGAAATAATTCTAGGAGACAAGGAGAGGTTTGCGTGCTGTCGGGAAGTTCAGCCAGGAGCGCCGGCATCGGGTGCCTCCGTGCCGCAGCTGCCTTGGCACCGCTGCCGTCAGACGTGTGCAAGGGCTTCGCAGCTGGAGCTTCCTGCCAGGGCTCCAGGGCAGCTCCGCGCTCACGGGGATGACGAGCGATCAGTTCGGGTTCCCGCGGCGTGTGCACGGTCACGGAGGAGCCCTGGGCCCGCCCAGGGGACCCTGGGGCGCAGCGCAGCCCCCGCCCCGCGGCACGCCGTGCCCCCTCAGCACTCCAGAGCAGGTCTGTGCCCCGGCCCCCGCCCCCATTTACTAGCGGGACTGAGGTCGATGGTGCTGCGATAGCGATTTGACCCCGGGAGCGGCCCCGGCAGCCTCCTTCCTCGGGTCAGGCGTGGGGGAAGGTTTAACCCCGCCGCGTGCGGTGTCGCCCGTCTCGGTGAGGAAGGGCAGCCCAAGAACTGGGGACGGTGGGTTTGAACCATTCGGGCAGGAAAGGGTTTGTTAGGCTGCGGTCCCTTCCGAACGGGAAAAGGAAGGAAAAAAAAAACTGGGCTCGGCTGGGCTTGTGGCGGCAGAAGAGCCAAAACTGCGGCACACAAAGCAGTTGGGAAAGACAGTGAGGCTGGGAGAGCTCCGCCGGGGTGATCGGTGCTGCTCTCTTCGGTCAGCGATGGTCTTCGGCCAGATCCCAAAGGTACCTTGTGCCCGTTAGAAACTCGCCTACAGCAAGAAAGCCAAATCCCAGCGTCTCATCACTGATGCATTCCCAGGGGGTTTCTGCGTTACACAAACACTATGCAAGGAGTGAACTGCAGAGAGACGCGGCGGCACCAGCAGCTCCCCTCCTGTGGGTGCTGCCGCAGGGTCTCCCAGCTCCCTGTAGGATGACTGCGGGTGAGGAGCTGAAGTGCAGCCTTGTTTCTGCCCTGCCTTCTTTGGGCTGCGGAAGGCAACAGTTTGGGAATTCGGAGGTCGCAACTGTCCCTGGCCCTCGTGGAGGGAAGCTGGGATGATCCCTGTGAAGAGGAGGACTTGGCCGCCTTGCAGTCTTCTGTAAAAGAGTGAGCGGAAGCCCAGACTCAGAAGCACAAGCTCCTGCAAGTGTCCAGAGACAGGAAGACATAAGAAGGAAAGCTGTAAGGGGGAGCAGTCTGGAGACCTCGATGAGCTCTTTGAGGGCTTTATCACATCTGTGAAACAAAAACAGCAATAAAGCTGGGGGCAGGTCTTCTGCTTTGCCTGCCATTTTTCCTTGTCGAATTATTTAAGAAAACCTGGACAGGCTTTCCTCCCAACCTTACCCCAGTCCCAGAGCCTGATTCCTGGCCTCTGACTTGGAGAGAA
This sequence comes from Illadopsis cleaveri, assembly GCA_013399915.1. NCBI lineage: Eukaryota > Metazoa > Chordata > Aves > Passeriformes > Timaliidae > Illadopsis > Illadopsis cleaveri. Next base: position 87,549 of record VXBB01014817.1, read on the forward strand.
GAACCTTTCTTGCTGTACAATTCCACTGCTACCTTTGCACTCTGGTGACCAGTATAAATGGAAGGTTCAGGTTTAAATTGTGACGAGGATGCACAATAGCAGCAGCTTCAATGTAACCAAGGGAAACTCCTAGAAAGTAACCATCATCAATAAACTCTTTCTGTGTATTGAGATAAGATCATTATTTGGAATGCAAAATCCATGCTGCAAAGCTACTAAATGTCAGCTTCACAATTATCTCAGCAATCTTTATCTGGTTCTCATGTGTGTAATGCTGATTTCATGAAAAAAATCACACATTATTTTCTTTGTATGATCCTGTCTTGCTCAGTGCCCAGGAAGCTGGATCCTTAATCTGACATTTTGCAGGCGTTGAATGATTGATTAAAGCATATAAATAACATACTTCAAACATAAGGGTGGTGATGGTTGTTAAATGCAATTATTGTTGTTTAAATGTAATTATTTTTACATCTTGATTAATTATAAATGGATAATATTAATGGGAGAACAAAATTTGTTTATAGGGGTTTGATTTCTACAGTCATCAGGAATAAACAGAGCAGGTAATGAGTTTGGCAATAAAATGCCAGCCTTAGGCATAGACCAGATTTAGCACCACCCTTTCTCTTTGTATCACACTTCCTTCCTCCCACGGGCTCAGCCCACTCAAAACCTGCATAATTTCTTCTTATAAGAGGATGTGCCTGTTTCTGCTCAGTTTTCTAAAGCTTTTATTTCCTAAATATGCTCCTCAGTGGGAACACTCTTATTGGATTTCCAGGCCCATTTTATCACTCTTAATGGGATGGGTGGGGATGGAAGAACTGAAAAAGTTGGGTGTTGATTTCAAGTGAAGGGAAGAGGCCCACAGTGAACGATGTGTGAACAGGAGGGTGGAGAGAACTGGGATAGTGAGTGGGGGCCTCTGGGTAAACAGATGATGTTGAAGAGCAGTGTGGTCCCTGGGCAAACACGGCCCTGGAAGAACAGGTACTGACTGCTCTTTCTCCACTTCCCCCTTTTAAAGGTTTTATTCAGAAGGGAAAGAAGGGGGAGAGGAGGATAATTCTTTTTCTTGCTTTTTTAAGGATCCTCAATCTCTAATGAACTTTAGTTTCCAAATACTTTGCTTAAAAAAAAAAAGCCAACAAACAAAAGGATTTTTCTGCAAAACCTCACGTGTAATTTGGGAATCTCTGCTTCAAATGACGTGTACATTTTTAAAGTTAAGATTTCCCAATTTAACTTGCATAGGAACTTTTTCAACACAGCAGTCATGAGATTTACCTCTTTCCAATAAAGGGTATTTTTTGCACTTAGAGACCAAAATAACACCCCTTTTTTTTTTTTTTTTTTTTTTTTTTTTTTTTTTGCTGTAGCATGCAGTTGGCTCATTTCTCTGATATTCACAAACACCATCAGGTTTCCTTCAAAACTACTCTAGTCATAATGTCTTTTCCCCCGGGAGATGAGCAGACTTACTTCCCCTCCATGTGTTATCTTTTATTTTTCCAAAACTCCAATATCTTTCATTGCCTTGGCATTACTTTGTTATCCTTTTATATGTTTGCAACATCATTACAGTTAATGTCAAACAGTAAATTTTATTTGGGTGACGTTTCCTCTGTTTGCCCTATTAACTAAAACAGATCCTGCAGCTGGGAATTGGACACTTCATCCCTTATAGCAGCAGGAATTTCAAAGAAGCTATCCCTCAATCAGCCCAGAAATTCCAAAAAGACAGGTCCTAAGCCCACCAGTGCTTTCTCCATTGACACCCAAACCCTTCTGAACTTGAGCTGTAAGATTGTAAAAGCCAAACAAAAGTTCAGCTTATGTACTAGTTAATATATCTGTAATCCTTGTATACAGATTCCTTAATATACTTGTCTAAGGGGTGAGGGAAGGTATCTTTGAGCTTCTCAGTGATCTGAGAACCAACCACTCAATTTGGTATCAATTCAACATGAAGTTCAATTTTGCAGAAGTATAAATCTATGTCTAGTTAGACACTTCCCTTTTTACATCCCTCATGGACTCCCCAGCCGTATTGTCACACATTCTCAGTAATGTCACAGTGCCTGGGGAATGCAGATTGCTGCGATGACTGAGCACCTTTCGAGGTCAAGATCTCCAATACAGAAATTTCAGCCCAGGGCTACATTACGGTACTGTTTACCACCAGCTTTTATTTAAATTGAATTAGTTTCCATTGCCTGTGATCTGCCTTTACCCTAGTCAACCTGAAATTATTTTTCAAGAGTGGTTTCCCATTACGTGTTTGGAGCTTCTTGCCTGACTTATTACGATGTCAAATCGTGCACAAGAGGTCTGGCCTTCCTCACTGATGCAGTTACAGCCCTCGGTTGCAACTGCCACACAATTCAGCCAACCTGCACATGTGCAGGTTGCCCAGAGCTCAGGGGGGTTTCTTTATGTATTTTTTTTTCTTCAACATTTGTTCCACTTCACTGTATACAAAATATAGACTTTCTGGATGAGAATCTCCAGAATCACCTTTTGCCTAAACCACGCAGGGCTGTTATATTCAGAAGTATTAGTAAATACATCCCTATGCTGATGGGCCTTTATTTAACTTTTTCTGCTCACGTAGCCTCAGGTAGCTTCCAGGTAACTCGGGGATTGGTGTGAGTGCAGCTCCGTGGGCACTCGACAATCACTCTCGTCCTCGGGAGTCCTGCCGGGTCCGAGAGCCTTGTGCGAGCGGCAGCAGCAGCCCCACCGTGGAGTCCTTTGAACCCCAGCATCGCACCGTCGGCGTTCGCTCGTAGCTCCAGTTACCGCCAGAACATCGCATCCCGTCGCACCCGAACCCCTGTCCCGTGATTCACAAACGCTGCCGGGCGGAAGGCGGAGGAAAGACGAGGAGTCGCGGGAAGGCGCTGCGGGCGGCCGAAGAGAGTGCGGTGCCGCGGGAGGAGCTC
>VXBB01014817.1:98047-110053 GCA_013399915.1 Illadopsis cleaveri
CGCGTCCCGGTTGCGTGCGGAGTTGGGTTGGTTGGTTTGTTTGTTTGTTTGGGAAGGACGCTTTCCCATCTGATTGCCGTCCTGCTTTCGGCGGGTCTCAGTGTGACTTGTGAGTGGTTTCAGCCGCTGCGCCCTGTTTGGACGCTGCTTCTCCAGTACAAGATCTGCGTGTAGAGAAGGGAAATCTCTGACGCTGTTCAAAACTTCAGCTTCCACAAATACACGTGTTTCCCGTGCAGTACTGGATTAGAGTCTATGTGCTATAATCAAACAGGCTCCTGTGTCACCAAATGTGCTAAAACATATGAGGTTGCGTTCTGGCAACAGACTGTGCTAGTGCTGAAATAACGTAGATTTTGATGACTCTCATTGCACATGATCATATTTTAACCACGGCGCGTCTTAGACTGACTCGATGCTGTGTGTGGTGGTGCTTGTGTTAGAAATAGCTATGGTAGTACAACGTAAGAACTTTGTTGGAGAACAGAAACTGTTACTCTGTACATCTTTATATGCATAGAACTTTCACTGGATGCATGTTTGTTGAGCTTTTTTTGTGGTTTTTTTTTTTTTCCTGATATGTCTTAAGGAAGATAATTTAGTCAAATAAATGTAAAGGAATCAAGTAAATTTAAAGCTATAGGCGTTCTGCATATCTTAAACCAGATCTGAAACCACTTTGATAGTGTGCTTCCTTTATGAGCCGATACAGTTTTGGTGCATACTGTACAGCATTAATGTGAACTCACTTTCTGACTGTATGTTTACTATACATATAAATGTGTTATATACGTATATACAGAGTAGGTTGGTGGAATAGCACATAGACTTTTTCACCACTCTGTATATCTGAGATTTGTATTTCTATGCTGTTCTCATAGGTGAACATGAAGGCGCTTATTTGGGATAGCTTTTTGTGTTCCTGGGACTTGAGGTGTAATCTACTGAAAAAGAAGAGCAATACACTTGAATTCATTTTGTATCCTGGACTGTGTTAGGGAGTCCTCGGTGGGTAGGTGGTTGTGGGGGTATGTCTGTGGGGAAGAATTTCCTTTGCAAAGTTAAACTGCAAACCAAACCTTGTAGCTTCACAGGTATCAAAAATCTGCACAGGAAATTTTTGGTTTATTTCCACCAATTTAACTGTTACATTAAATTTTAAAGTATGAAGTGTAAAGGGTGGAAATGGATCTCTCGTATTTCCTAGCTGTCAAGAACATTTATCATGGGGTATAAATTGTGTCTTGAGCTTTGAGGTCATTTGCCGCATGCACGTGACTGCTTGTTAACACAGAGGAGTTTTTCCTCCTACAGTACCCCAGTCCTAACAAAATGAAGATGTCTTATTAAGTATGCAGTTCACTTAAAACTTGTGAATTAAGAGTTAATTCTCTGGAAAGAGATGTGGTTGTTTTCCAGCCCACAGAATCATAGAATGGTTTTGGTTGGAAGAGACCTTAAGGGTCACCTAGATCCAACCTTTCTGTCATGGACAGGGACACCTTTTGCTAGACCAGGTTGCCAAAAAACCCCATGTCCAGTCTGGTGTTGAACACTTCCCAGTGTTGGAGCATCCAGATTGCCTAACTACCCTTGTAGTAAAGAATTTCTTCCTAATATGTAATCTGAACTTCTATCTTTCATTTTGAAGCCGTTTCCCTTTTTCTATCACTGCCTTTGTGAAGGTCACTCTCTAGATTTGTTGTAGGTCACTTTTAGGTACTGAAAAGCTGCAATTACTAAATCCCCCCAGAGCCTCTTCCAGCCTGAACAACCCCAACTCTCTCAGCCTGTCTTCACAGGAGAGTATTCTGTCCTTCTCAGTATCTTTGTGGCCCTTCTCTAGACTTGCTCCAAGAGGTCTGTGTCCTTCCTGTGCTGGAGACCCCAGAGCTGGATGCAGTGCTCTAGGTGGGGTCTCGCCAGAGTAGAGTAGAGGGGAAGAATCCCATCCGTTGCCCTGTTGGCCACGCTGCTTTGGATGCAGCCCAGGGTATAATTGGTTTTCTGGATTGCAAGTGCCATGGCTGGGTCATGTCCAGCCTCTCACCCACCAGCAGCCTCAAGTCCTTCTCAGCAGGGCCACTCAATTTCTTCATCCCCAGCCTGTGATTGATACTGGGGGTTGCCCCATGTCAGGTGCAGCACCTTGCACTTGGACTTATCAAACCTCTCATCAGGCTTGTCCAGGTCCTTTTGGACATGATTCAGGCGTGTTCACTTCACTTACCTTGTCGGTATGGATTCCTGAGGGACACCACTTGTCACAAATGGTCCCTGGGACTCAGAGCTGTTGATCACTACCCTCTGGATGTGACCACTGTATCAGTTTCTCATCCAGTGAACAGTCCGCCCATCAGATCCATTTCTCTCCAATTTAGAGAGAGGGACTTTGTGGGGGACTGTTTCAAAGGCTTTATGGAAGTCCGGATAGACAACATCCGTAACTCTTCCACTGTCCACCAGTGCAGTCTCTTGGTTGTAGAAGGCCACTGGGTTGGTCAAGCAGGACTTGTCCTTGGTGAAACCGTGCTGGCAAATCACCTCTGTCCTCCATGCACCTTAACATCACTTCTAGGAGGATCTGTTCCATGATCTTTCCAGGCACAGAGGTGAGGTGACAGGTCAGTAGTTCCCAGAATACTTCTATCTACCCTTTTTTAAAAAGTGGGTGCAGTATTTGCCTTTTTTCAGTCACCTGGGACTTCACCTGACTGCCATTACNGGAAGTCCGGATAGACAACATCCGTAACTCTTCCACTGTCCACCAGTGCAGTCTCTTGGTTGTAGAAGGCCACTGGGTTGGTCAAGCAGGACTTGTCCTTGGTGAAACCGTGCTGGCAAATCACCTCTGTCCTCCATGCACCTTAACATCACTTCTAGGAGGATCTGTTCCATGATCTTTCCAGGCACAGAGGTGAGGTGACAGGTCAGTAGTTCCCAGAATACTTCTATCTACCCTTTTTTAAAAAGTGGGTGCAGTATTTGCCTTTTTTCAGTCACCTGGGACTTCACCTGACTGCCATTACTTCTTGAATATTAAGGAAAGTGGCTTGACACATCAGCCAATTCCCTCAGGACTCTGGGATGCATCTCAGCTTCTAGCAGTGGTGATTAACTCTGGTCTCTGGCTCCCACCAACTAGGTATTTGATAGAAGAATCAATCATTTTTTTGTCAGTGTTGTGTTCCACATACAATAAGGATCAAAATACAAACATCTGGATCTGGAAATAGGATTTTTGTGAGTTACCAGAAGTGCATCTTCTAAATTTTCAAATAGAGAAATATATAGGCTATTTCAAAAATGAAGTACTTTATGATTTTATGTTAGTGTTGACGTAATCCTTAATCTGGCAGGTAGATGCACTAAAGTGGAATTAATTGTGTATAAGCAGATAAAAGTAACTTCTTTAGTTACTTTTATCTGCATATACACAATTCTAAACAGTGATTATGTTAATCATAACAGTACAAATGTTTTCTTGTTTAATTTAAATTATTTCCATAATTCAGAAGATAAAGGAAGCTAAGGCTTCACAAAGTTTGTGTCTTTTTCTGGAGATTATCCATTTTAAGTATTTTGTCCCTTCTTTTTCCCTCTGCCCTTGGCAGATGATTAAAAGTCCTTGGGGTTGGTGGGGAGTGTAAGCAAAGACATTCCAAACACACAAACTCTGATGATTTCAATAAAGAACTTCAGAGAAAATGTTTTTAACTTTTTTTCCTTTCCTCCTTGAAATTTTTGACAAGTTGTGCACCTCAGGGAACTCTTTCTTTCTGGCAAGACTTCTGCCTTTGTGTCAGAAATGTGCCATTTGTTCTCTTGAAAACTTCTGCGTGTTTTGCCTGATGTTGTTAAGTGAATGATCTGCAGACTAGAGGGAATGTCAGAACAAAGTGCTTAGAAATACCCAGCAAAGCAAGGAGTTCTGTTGGGGTAAAGTCTGTATGAAAAAGCAGTTTAAAGGTGTCATAGCCCCTGTGTCTATAATGTCAAAATTGTATACACACATGCAACATTGATTTGTTACACTCTGATTGTGCTCTGTTTTGTAGTACTGCTTATCTTTTAATTTTATAATGTGGACAGCTATTGCAAAAAGGACGTCTCATGTGACGTAATTACTTTCTTAGACTGTATTGGAATACCTTTAACTGTGTTTTCCTTTTCTTCCAGAATGGTGAACACACATAGAAGATTATGAGAACTCTGTAGCATTTGCATTTGGTTTGAGAGCTTTTGAGAGTGCTCATCATGGAGAAACAGCAGATTGTCCTGGCTAGCCGAGATGGTGGGACTGTGTCTGGTGCAGCGCCTGCTTTCTTTGTCATATTGAAACAACAGCAGGGAAATGGAAAAGCTGACCAAGGAATCCTCGTAGCAAACCGTGATGCTTGTGCTCTCGCCAGCAGTGTATCAACTCCAGTCAAACCCAGAGTCAAGACCTGCCTCCCAGCTGATTGTGTCTCAGGGGGCATCACTGTCACCCTGGAAAACAACAGCATGTGGAATGAGTTCTACCACTGCAACACAGAGATGATCCTGACGAAGCAGGGGAGGCGAATGTTTCCGTATTGTCGATACTGGATTACAGGGCTGAATTCCAGTCAGAAGTACATCCTAGTCATGGACATATCCCCTGTGGACAATCACCGATACAAATGGAATGGCCGTTGGTGGGAGCCCAGTGGGAGGGCAGAACCACATGTTCTAGGGCGAGTGTTTATTCATCCAGAATCCCCTTCCACTGGCCAGTTCTGGATGCATCAGCCAGTGTCCTTTTATAAACTTAAACTTACCAACAATACCCTGGACCAGGAGGGTCACATAATCCTGCATTCTATGCATCGATATCTGCCACGGCTTCACTTGGTGCCTGCAAACAAAGCCACAGAAGTCATTCAGCTTAACGGCCCCGATGTCCATACATTTACCTTTCCACAGACTGAATTCTTCGCAGTTACAGCCTACCAGAACATCCAGATTACCCAGCTGAAAATAGATTACAATCCTTTTGCTAAAGGGTTCAGAGATGATGGGCTGAATAGTCGACCTCAGCGTGAAGTGAAACATAACAGCAACTTAGAATTGGAAGGAGGTGATGTTTTTAGCACTCCAGACATTTGTGGTCACCCTGCTGAAGTTGATGCATTAGATATGCATCAGAGAAGTTTAGATTCTTCATTCATTGGTCAAAACCCATCTGACATTGGGCTGGATAAAGAGTCCTGTAATGCAGAAGGAGACTTCTTGGGTCTCTTGGACAGTGACCTGCCTTCAGGTGTTATGCCAAAGCTAAAACAAGAAGTTTTTGAAAGGTGGGTTAACACCTCATTTTCAGTACAACTGCTGGTTAAGTGGGATATTTTGTAAATAAATAACAGGATGCTCAGTGTAGAGGTTTACAGCTGAAGAATCAGAATCACACAGAGTCACTAGGTTGGGAGAGAGCTTCAAGATCATCGAGTCCACCCCAGCCCTAACACCTCAGCTAAACCATGGCACTGAGTGCCACGTCCAGTCTTTTTTTAAACACATCCAGGGATGGTGAGAAAGGTTGCATGACCTGAAATGGCAGAACAGTTAATATTGCTAAAAACTTTTCTTTGCTCTGTCATATATCAGTCTTGACTTTCTCAGGTGTCTGGGGAATGCAAGAGTTCAGTATTATTTTCTGTGTTGCTTTAGCTCCCATTTTTGAGAAGCATTGAGGGATTTCTCCTAACCCTCTTAGCATTTTAGAAGGCTAAATTAATTTTTTTTCAGAGTTTTGGGTAGAGCACATTGCAGTCATCAAAACACTGCCTTTGCTTTTAGGGTTGCTCACCACATTGACATGCTGTCTATCTATAGCTTCAGTTTTCATTAGTGAAAGTGAATGGTGTGTGGGTATTTAGATTGCATATGTGTAGGGATTGCTGCAAGGCAGTTGCAGTTGGCAGCAAGCCACTGTTTTGTCAATAACTGCTTGGTGTGAATTCTTTTATTCCACAAAGAAGTCTGAGGTAGCCTGCCTGTTGGTAGCCAGTTGCCTCATATTTGCTGTGAGGTAAGGGAAGTACTTCAGAACAACTTGGTTTTTCTAAAGCAAGCCTGGCAAAACCTATTATTTTTCTGCATTTTTACTTAGTTTTGAAAATCCAAGCAATAAAATGGAGCAGACTTAGTGAATAGTTAATGTGCATGTAGAGATACTTTGAATGAGAAGAAATTATTTTAAAAAACATAGTGATTTCTTTTCTGCCGTGTTGCTTCATGTCAATTTGTTAATACCAGGCTTAATCTGCCAAAGATTTAGCGACAAAAGCAACCTTTGTAGACCACTACACAAGAAAATTATTTGACTGCAGAATATCAGGATGATGTTAGTGGTTAATGGTGAAATTAGAGGTCAGTTCTTACTGGAGAAAAGTTACATTTATGATGTAGTTACACAAAGGCTGTATTACTGTACAACTGCAGTGTGTTTTTAGAGAGGACAGAAGTTTCCTCAGTTGCTTTTTTGTCTTGCAAGAAGGATCTCCTTGCCTTTTGAGTAGCTGAAAAAACTTTGAATTACAAAATTATTCATATTTTTTCATGTTATTGAATTTATTTGTAATAATTCTTAAGAGTACTAGAATTGTTTTGGGATCTAGAGTGCTCAAACCTTTCTTTTGAACTATTTTCATATGTCAGTTTATCAGAAAGAAGGTCTTCTAGACTTACTTTGTTCTCAAAAAAGACTGTTCTAACCCGTCTTAAATACTGAAAATACACTGATTACAGAAAAGATGGGCTTTTTTTAGTTCCTAAGAGCATGGAAAAGAGTTTAGATAACTTCACATATTGGAAGTAAAACACAGAAAATAATTATTGACAGTTTTATTTTGCTTTCATAGTGATATTTCATTTGCCTGGAGAGGGTCATTGAAGCAAATATTTTTGAGAACTGTTTATTCCCAAGGAATAAAAAATGTTTTAAGGACTCAGGGACCTTCCTTAAAAATAGCTGATGCAAATTGGCAGATTTAATTTCTTTTGGTCCAGAGTATGTTAGAATCCTTCTCTGGTTTTGCCTCCAAGGCAGCTGATCTCTGAAATGCGCTAAGAGCTGCACAGACGGGAAAAGACTTCAAAGGGTCTTTTTGTTGTTTGGCTTGGAAGCACCTGTCACTTGAATAAATGTTACCACTGTCCTAGAACTACTTTCAGGCATTGGCCAGCTTTTTGTTACGTTTTTGTAATCTGTGTGAAAAGGTCGTAATTCTTTACTTGGTAAGAGAAAATAGATTTTATCCAAGAAATGGCAAGACTATCTTTGTAAGTGCTGGAGTTTTTCAGAGCATTGGTTCTCCTCCTTTCTTCTGATCTATTCAGAAAACAATGCTTTCATGCCAAACAGTTGAGTTTAGAAGTGTGTCAGCCTTTCAAGGATGGCACTGAGAGTGTGACATCTTTTGGTTTGGTTTTTTTTTTTTAGTGGTGGGCACTTGATCGGCACTATCTTGCTTTTAGGCAGGGTAGTGATTTCTGCTGAGCTTAGAATTGAGTGAGAAGCAAGCTGGGAACCACTACCTTTCAGATAATCCTCTGCAAAAGAAGTAGAGTTCCTAGTGCTGCTGAGGGTGGTACTCCTCACCAATACTCAATTCTTCTGACGTTTTTGGTAATAGAACCATATAAAAGTAAGAGTAATTTTAATCCTGCGTTATTAGGGGACTTCGGAAATAAACGACTGCTTTATTTATCCAAGGTACTACGTAGGTTTTTTCCTTTTGCTTCTGTGGTCTGATAGTATGTTTAGTTTAACTAGGGGTGTTGTAAAGAAAATAAATGTTTAAATTGTGGATACTCTGGTAGAAATGCTTATCCCTGGATATATACTTGAGGTATTTAAGATACGGAAGGTACCACAAACAAACTTTACTGGTTCTTAAGTCTTACAGGCCGATGTACTCTTTCTCCTTTCCGAGGTCTTTTGAATTTCCTCCTTCAAAAATAAAAAATCTGTGGGATTTTTAATGCTCCGTTAGTCTCATTATTCTAATTTAGTTGTCTTGTGTTTAGTCTTGACAGTTTTAGTTTTTTCCTTCCTTGACTTTCTTTTGGGGGAGAAAGGCCAGTGATTAGCCTTCAAACCTCTGTCACAGATTGCTAGATTAATTCCACAAGAAGTCAGATTCCTGCTCCCCAGTGTATTTTAAATTATGTACCAAAAAAAAAAAATCTTGTTGCTTTCAAAAAAGGAGCAGCTTAATGGTTTTTAATCTGGAAAAAGCCAAAATGGCAGTCTCTCTGCTTTTGTTGTTATTATTGCAAGGGTGCCAAATACATTACTTGGGCTATAAGAAAGTTGATTTAAATATGAGCACTGTTCCATATCAGGTAAAGAAAGAGCTAGTTAAGACACTATTTCACAATTTTTGTCTGATCTTGGAGTGAGGATTTTGAGAGGACAAACTTCCTTGATTCATCTTCCCATAATTAGAGGAAGTTTCTATGAATACTTATGTTGCATTTAACTTCAGAAACTAAGGGCCAGATGAAACTGCTTCAGTGCTAAAAAGCAACTTTTTTTATTCTTTGAAAAGTTGGTTATTGCATCAGAATTTAAAACCAGCAGTTTGTGCAAATCCTTTATATTCTCATGCATACGCATGCATGGGTCATACTGTACTCTTGTCACCACCTGGCTTATGGTTGCATTATGCGGAGTAAAACAATATTTGTGTCTAGAAGTTTCAGTTTTACAGCAGGGCTTTTTAGTTTCAATACTGTCCAGATTCTAATTAGAAAGGTAATCCTTAACTTACATGTATACACCTTGCAATAGATAGAGGAAAGAAGTCTAGAGAAGTCCAGGCTTTACTGGGCTTCCAACTGGAAACGGTAAAACTCAGATGAGAAATTTATTCCTGGCCTGCAAGTTTGCTAGGTTTTTTTGCCTCTTGATTTTCAAGAATTTTAAAGTAGCAGAGCACATGAGTCTTAATAATCACTGTAATTGTGGATGAGCTGTACTGAATCAACCTTTTACCTTAGTATTGACAGGATTTTCAGCTGCCAGTAACTGACAAGTAGTCTGTCTTTGCATTTCTTTCACAGCAAACTCACTGACAGAGAAAGGTTTTTTAATCTTACATTTCACATTATTAATTAAATGAAAGTTAGAAAATTTCTAGTAAAAATCTCATTGTCCAGAGAAAACAGTAGGCAAAACAGGGCTGGTACTCAGTCTCCTGCTGCCTGTCATTCCCTCATGGGTCATGTTTTTGCTGTAAGGTTAATGCTGGTTACTTAGTGTCTTATGAGTTGCAACAAGTTTTCTAGATAGCTTCTATTGTTCTTTAGAATTTTATATGTAAGTATATAAATTTGTATCTTGATTGTCAGCTCTCTGTTTTGACACTGCAGTGTTTCTTCATGAGGGGAATACTCCCAGCTCCATGTTGTGATTCTTGTGTGTCCCAGCTCTTCTCTCTTAAGTATGTCTCAGTCTACACAAGAAGGAAGCAGCTTCTTCCTCGCTGCTTTTTCCCTTTCTCAGTCCCAGCTGTGGGTTCAACTGGGCTTAGCACTTCTTTAAAGGGATAGGGATGGATAATGTTAATGATAAAATAGACACGCATTCATGTGTACATCCAGGATATGTAAAGCAATATTCACTCGCTGTATAATATATTAGTACTACAATTATGTTAAATTTTACTTGAAATTGTCATCATTAGCAAATAATTTTACTTTTAATAACATTTTAATAACACCAAGTTGGCAATAATAATTTAATATAATTAAATTATGTGTTGTGTATAATATAATAAGTATGAAGGTATTATTGGAATACTATGTGATACATTGAGTAAATAAGTTCTGACTTTTTTTCCTAAGTTTTATTCTGGATATGAGTTTCTGGCTTCATACATTAGCAGTTTTCTCTTATGACAAGGAGTCAGGTTCTGATACACTAAAGAAAACTGGTGACTGTAGTTCTTTGACTGATGTGTCTGGCCCTCAAAGAAGCCCATTATGAGCTGCCTGTACTGTTAGTCTTCAGTATCCAGTGCATGGTATTTTGAATTCTGGTTAGGTTAGGACTCAGACCTGAAGGAAAATGCAGCAGGATTCAGTAGGATATTAGTGTTCTGGAAGTGTTCAAACAACAGTTGAATTTAGGAATTGTCTGTATGTGGCTTCAGGGTGCATTAACTAAAATTTTGGTGCTTTAAGTGCTCACTTGGCTTCTTACTTGCAAGCACAATGGCTTTAGTGTCTTTATGAGACACAGCAAAGTAAGGCCACTTCTGAGCATTTCAAATATGACACCTTAGCATAAGTTCATGCTGAGTAAAAGAGGAAAAAGTTAAATGTCACCCCGATATTAGTAGGGAAGGAAGTTGTGCTGCTGCCTTCAGATAAGAAGTTGGATTGTACTTAATAGTGGCAATTTCTTGGGGTTCCTTGAGTGCTTCTAAAAATGGAAGCTTGTAAATGGCAGCTTGTTTAGCAGACTTATGTCTGGGAGCATTTTAGAACTTAGCATTTTAGAAGCTTTTTACAATATAACCTAGAATTATGGGAGATGGTGAAATTTTGGTAAAGGAGATTTGATAAAAATCTTACATTGTATGTTGGTTTTGTCCCCTCTCTCCCCCCCAGTCCCATTGCTAGCAGTTATGAGAGCAATTCCCGTGTGACGTCTCCATTGGACTCAAATGGACACTTTAATGTAGTCATTAAAGAGGAGCCGGTAGATGACTATGACTATGAGTCAAATATTTGCACACAAGGAATAACTGTGAAACAGGAAGACACAGATGAAGAAACTGATGAATTTTCCAACACTGACGATGATGATCCCGTTGTACAAAAACACCTGATGAGACGCCGTGAAACAGATGGAATTGGTGGAGAATTCAGGTCTGGGAAGCGTATGCTAGCCAAGTCTTCAGGTGTTGCCAAAGCAAAAATGTTAAAACTGGACAGTGGTAAGATGCCTGTGGTCTATTTGGAACCTTGTGCAGTCACAAAGAGCACAGTGAAGATATCTGAGCTGCCACAGACCATGCTTTCCTCTTGCAAGAAGGATAAATCCCCTTTGAGTGCAGTCCTGGATTCCTTGCCTGTGTGTTTTGAAAATCACAAAGACTCTTGCTCAGGCACAGTCACTGTTCCTGAGGAGTTTGTTATGAAGAAAGAATCTCCTGCGGGTAAAATGCCACAAAAGTACTGTTCAATTGGGGAGCCCCAGTGGGCTCTATCCAAATCACCTAATTTTAATCTCAGGGGCTCAGTAAGTTGTGACTTTCCAGAAAAAGAGATCTGTGGCAGAAAAAGGCCTGGCATACTGAAGAACCCTGTGTCCCTCAAAGGCTCTGGTAACAATCAGAGCACCCTATCATCAGTTACAAATAAAAGAGGAAGGCCCCGGAAACTGAAAATTTCCAAGGCTGGTCGACCACCTAAAGGTATAGGGAAAAATGTAGTAGCAAGCAAGAACACTTCTCTGGGACCTGGGAGTATCCTTCCAGATGTTAAACCGGACCTTGAAGATGTTGATGGTGTTCTTTTTGTGTCCTTTGCATCAAAGGTAAAACCTTATTGTTGTGAAGTAAAATTCAAAAACCTTTTAAAGCCTTTGTGCTTACACATAAGCTGAAGTTATATTTTCTTTTAAACTGAGTTTGGAGTTTTGTGGCCTCTTTCCAAATCTGTTCTTATTTTGACCCTGCATAGTAGGGGAATGTAGAGTTCTGTATAAAAGCATGCATGCTTGTTTATGAAATGGTGTCATGTTTTGAATAATTTGGTGATGTTTGATGTGGCCTACTTTGCATCTAAGTGTTTTAAGATAACTTACTCAAGGCTCTTCATGTATGTAGGAAGCTCTTGACATTAATACTGTTGATAGAGCTGGTGGAGAAGAGTCACAGAATCTTCAGGCTCCCCTGTTGACTACAAGTGATCCAGGTAAATTTTTCTCTCTCTCTCTCTCTTTTTTTTTTTTTTTTTTTTTTTTTTTTG
>VXBB01014817.1:110149-187777 GCA_013399915.1 Illadopsis cleaveri
TTTTGAATGGCTCTTCTCTGCCATACGGGAATTGGTAAAGACAGACTGAAAAATTAATAATTAAGTCAATTTTTTTGCATGGCAAATGTTTTTTATTTGTTCTCTTATTTTTGAGTAGACTGTCAAGCAAGAATACAAGTACTGGAAAAGGAGTTGATGGAAGAGCTGAAGACCTTGAGGCATAAACAAGTAATACATCCTAGTCTTCAGGAAGGTAAGTTGGTTGTGTACATACTGATGCACCTGGTTGATCATTACAACTTAGTCATACTCAGCTGATAATTTCCAACTGATGCCAATATTGTGTGTGCCTGATACAGCTGAGACCTGGCTTTTCATCTGCAGACGTTTTTGTTGCAAATTAGAAAATGTGGAGGTGGCAAAAGGTGACTCCTGAATCTCCAACAGGAGAGCAGGACTCTGCATGTTATGTGCCCCTTACAGAAGTTGCTGAGCCTTCTGACAGTGCCTGTTTTGTAATGGCCTAAACCAGGTTGAAAGCAGAGACAGTTGGTTTTACTCCTTCATAAAAGTAGGCATTTCCTGGCAAGTATAAGAGCCAGAGATCCAGCAACACTTAACCCAGACTACATATACTGTGATTTGAGTCCTTATTTGAATGCCTGTTCATCCAGTTTACTAGCCATGTAAGAGGGCCAAGCAAGGTACTTGTAGTTTGTGATCTTCTATTTATATACAATGTCCTGAGGTAGATGGAGGAATGTCAAGGATTCACAGAGTGGAACTTAATGTTCTCTCTTCTGATGATGTTGGAAGACATAACAATAGTAGTCCTGAGACTAAAGGCATTAATGTAGGCATCAGAGCAGGTGATGAACTTATTGATGCACATGGAAATGTTGTACTTCATACTCCTGAGGTTCAGGCCCTGAATGTTTCAAATGCAAGACTAATACTGTAGGGAGTGAGACTCCAAATACTGATTGTGGCTCTGATATGAGCTGTTCTGGGCCCTCACAGAACGTCTGTGGTGAAGAACATTGGATTGTCTTGAGTGGTTTATGCGTGATATATGATGAGAACTAGCAATGTTAAGCCACTTCAGGATTTTATTGTGGACCTTCTAGGTGCTACCTGTACTCAAAAAAAGTGTAATAAAATTACAGTGTGTTGGCAACCATGTGATACATTGGCAACTGCAGCACTTGCGAGGGGGCTGTTTTACTCATTACATGATTCTGCAACAGGGAACATATACAACCCACATGCTTTTTCTCCAGATGAAGTGTGAGGTGTCTTCTGAAGGGTTTTGAGCAGTTCACAGATACTTCAAAATGGACAAGAAATGTCAAGAATTAGGCTAAGAAAATGACATCTGAAAATTTTTGATTATCTTGAGTGGTAATGACCATCATTTCCAGTGTTGAATGGTAATCTGCTGAGCCTGTTAAATAGTGAAATTGCAATTCAGCAGTGATGGAGATGAACCACAGCTTCTAATTTTTAGAGGGAAAAGAAGATACAGGAAAACTATTAGCAGCAAGAGCCTTATGACAATAGATGCAATCTTGTTTGGCTATGAAGTGAATTACAATATGAGTACTTTTGTTGTTAGACTTCAGCTGCTAGATGTGAGCAAGGGAGTAGACTTTCTCCAGATTACCTTTGTGTTCCAAATAATTACAGATCTTTTGCCTTGCAGACTGGAGATCCTTGAAGGAACGGACATAGCAGTTTTGATGTTAACTCTGGTTTTGATTCTCAACAGTGTAGTTGAGAAGTTTAAGATTCTTTTTGAGATTCGCTGATGAAATGTTGGAGCTGTACCTGAACCCTGCAAATGCTCTTGATCTCTGAAGTTAGTAAAAGAGTGATGGAGGCTGTCTAGATTTTAGAGGCACCAGAACTGCAGGAAAATGCTTCAGAAAGAAGGGAGTCCAACTTAAGTGTGTTAAAAGGAAAGCTCTTGCTGGAGTACTGCAATGCTGTGGGATGCTGCTTTTATCTGAGCTAATTTGAATCCCTGCCTATGTTCTTGAAAATTGAAGGCACTGTTGTCATGTGTCGTATTTCAGATTAATCAGCTGCAGCTAATGGAGAGGGGAAAGTTCTTACAGTTCTGCATTGCTACTGTTTGCTTACAGCAACTGAAATTTAGCAATGCCCTGGAAATGATAGCAAATTTAAAAAGTGGTAGTTCACTTGTTGAGTCTGGGGATATCTTTACTGACTTAACTGTTACCCTTTGTTCTGTGGCAGCCCGTGGTCATTCCATGTTGCACTTGTTGGGCTCATCCTCTTGAGTTTTGTCTTGGATGTATTTTACTTCATGATCCTAAACTGAAAAAATAGATTTTGTGCATGTGTTATATTCTTATTTTTGTTAGAGAGTAAAACAAAGATAGGCTTGTTTTCGCAGGTGACAGAAAGGAGTGTTAAGAAAAAGAAACTCTTTCCATTTTATTTGAATAGAAAAAAAGAAATGGATGGCATCTTGACATTTGTCAGTTGACATGTTTTTATACAAAACACCGAATTGACTTGCTTCTTGTTTTCTCTGTGTAGATAGGAAAATTATATCTCACTAGACTGACTGTGATAACAGGATCTGTTTAAATAACCATGCCTGAGATTTGTTTCATGTCAGTGGTTTTCAGGCTGCTAGTAAACTGGTCACTGTGTTTCCACTTGTGAACATAAATGTGTACAGCCAGCACAAGGTTTTTACTGTATGTGCAAATACAGCTTTGTTTCTTGAGACTTGCCAAGTCATACATTCTCAGTTTCAAGATGCATATTTTTCATGTATTCATTTCAAACTTGTGGGCAACAGGAGCAACATTTGTAGGTTTCTATAGCTAAAATCAAAACCAGAAGTTTTCAGCTCCCAGCTGTGAGCTGAATTTGATTGACAGTGATTTCTTGAATTCAGCGTAACAGTATTTTCTGAAAAGGTGCAATAGCAATTTTCCTAACTTTTACTTTTCTCAGCACTTCTATATCTGTATTTGTTCTGCCATTGACAAAACCAGCTTTTGTTACCAAGTAAATCTTTCAATTTGAGTATTGGGGGTTGTTAATGAAGGAACACGTTGATGCCACCACAAATGCGCTTCAGTGCTTTTAACAACACAGATTGTTTAGTTTCTTCATAGCTATTTTCCTCCTGTTTCAGGACCAAATGAGTCCTGCTGTCTAAATTCATAACAGTCAAAGAAACATACACATATTCTTCAGAGCTAAAATGTGATTTGTTGTCTCTTACTGCTGGTTGAAGCTGATGTATGTGTGAAATATGTTCTTGCACAAGTTTAGCTCAGTACAGGAGGTGATGTGTAAATACTGCTGGTAGGCTTGATAACTTGGACATATGAAATGTCAGTCAGCTGAGTTGGGTTCAGAGAGTAATTCTTGCCTTCAAAGATGTAAATGGTGCCGACTTACTCAGAAAAACAGACAAAAGGTTTTATTATGAGATTTATTACAACACTGGCACAGTGGTTAATAAATTTCTGTGAAAGCTTCAGTAGCAATCAAAAAAACTATGAAAAGTAATTCAATTTTTTTCTCAAATTCCCATTGTGTGAAATGTTCTTTAATTTATACCTGCTATAAATCCAGTGTAAGTAACTGTTATGGCACTAACGCTTTTTATCAAGTCTCTTAAAATGATGGGGGAGTGCCAGAAAAACGCATGGTAACTGAATACTTTATCTTTTAGTGAATGTCTTGATTTTCTTTTTCCTAACATCTTGCTACATTGAGATATTTACTGTTATTTGTTTCTTGTAGTGGGACTGAAGTTGAATTCTGTGGACCCAACAATGAGCATTGACTTGAAATATTTGGGTGTGCAACTTCCTCTTTCATACTCGAATTATTCTCCGTGGAGCTATCCAGGTACCAACCCCAATTCTCCAGGTGGGTAGAATATGAATTTGGTGTAATCTCAAGTGTCACCTTTTTATTATCAATGAGAAGGAGAGAATGGCTATTTAGTTCAACTTGGTATCTAAAGAGATTAAAATGATACTAAAGTGACAAAATAGGAGAACTTCCTTAGATAATTTTGTGGTTACTGGGTAAGGAGTCCTGAGTAATTGTGGCTGGATTATTTTGAGAGTTCCCTTTTTGTGATGGTTGTGATCCAGTAATAATATCTGTGTATTTTATACTGACCTCTCAGATTGCTCAGAAAAAGCTTAGGCAATCTATATGAGCCTGATGTTGCTCACATACAAAAGAACAACCAAAAAAATTCTTTCACAGAGATGAGTATCAGAATTTTCCAGAAGACCTTGAGATGCCACATGGGGACTACCCTAGAACTTCACAATAATCATTTAATTCAAAAGTTGTGACTGATTTTTCTTTTTTGAACTTGCTTGGTATCCAAACAAGTGGATTTTTCATTCTGTGACTATGGTTCTCATACTGTTGGTGGGTACTGTTCTTAATAGTGAACTGGACAGACAAAGTATAGCTTATCTTACATGCTTATCTGTCTTCTGCTTAACTGTTTCTCCCTCTGTGATATTCTAATTACTTATGTCTTTCTTAATCTACTGCTTTTAGGAGCTGGTAGAGGCAGACGTTGAATTTCAGATTGTTTACACTGCAGGAGAGGAAGATTGAATTCAGAAGACCTCAGTCAGCTTAGTGTCCAATGCAATTATTTCTAGCCTGAGAATATGTTAAAGGGCCACACACATCCTGTTAGTATTTTTACATTCCATTTTAGCTCCCACAGTTGATGCATAACTTGACAGAGATGTAACTGTTTGTCTTTTGTGATTATTCACTGGCTATGCCCCTAATAGATACTCATCTGAATTTGACAGAACAGTGAGCGTTAAACGAAGTTTCTGCAGGTGTTATGAAAGTCATTGGCCCAACGGAGAGGAGAGAATCAAATTACTCTTCTTGCTGAGGGAGGCTGTAGTATGAGCTCAAAACCTGCCTCTTCCATTTTAGCCTACTAATTAATTAGTTGGTCAGCCCATTAGGCTCTTGGAGCCAACTGCTTTTGCTAAGGAGACTAAAACAGAAAATAAAGGAAACATTTTTTGTGGGGGATAGCAGATGCTTGGCCATAGAGGAGAACTCTACAGGAAGCTTGGCCTTCTTGTTAAGTATTCTATTAATTAAAATAAAATAGTAAAAATCAAGTTGCTTCAAATCTTTGGATTTTGCTACTGTTCACCTCTCCCTGAAAAGGAATAAGCAGGGTTTGCTAAGACACTGATAAACTTGGTTCATAAACTGAGCCTAGCTTTCTTCTTTTTCAGATACTGGATTTCCTTTTGTTTCCAGGACAGGAAAAACTAATGATTTCACAAAAATCAAAGGCTGGCGAGGGAAGCTTCATGGTGCTTCTAGAAATGAAGGTAAAAAGAAGTAAAAAGAGAGAGATCAACGTACATTTTTCCAACACGTGGCCATTTTCTTGACCTTCCACAGACATTGCAATTTGGTATTTGTATGTGTCTTAATGAGAGATGTATTTTTTTATATTGAGACTGTTATGTTTAAAGAATTTTTTAGTACTGGTTCCATAGTCAGAATGGAGATTAATGAGGGAAAAGAGAAACTTTGAATAAAATAAAAATACATGTTCTGTTCCACACAGAAGGCTCGAGTGCAGATCAAAGCTGTAGTAGTTTTAGTTTTGTTTTTGAGTTCATATGGAAGTATGGTAATTCCAGAATTCTGTTGCCTCAGGGACCCTAATGAATCTGAGCAATTTTCATTTATATTGATGTATTTTTCACTCCAGTTAGAACAAGTATGCCTCATATATTTGATTACTTGGCCATACCTCAAATGGATTGTTGAAAATTGTCAATATTTTACTTTAGATTAACTACTTATATTGTACCTTCTGCATTTCTATACAGTTTTGTGTTGGAATATTCCAGATGCGTTGTACTATACCAGGCAGGCCAGGTGTTTAGGACAAATAAAGTAAGAGTAGAGGCACAGAAGGCCTGTAGTGGTTTTGTGAATAAGTCCTGTGTGGGATCTGGCTGAGCTGGAATGCATTTTCTCCACAACAGCTCACAGTGCTGTGCTGTGCACTGGCAGCTGGAAAGGTGTTGGTAAGACACCAGTGTTTTGACTACTGCTGAGCAATGCTCAGAAGGCACCAAGGCTGCCTCTCAACATTCCTCTCTCAGCAGTAGCCGGTGGGTGGACATGATCTTTGGAGGGGACATAGAGCAGCTTACCCAAACTGACCAAAGGGATATTCCATACTGTATGTCTGCTCAGCAATAAAAGCTTAAGAGGATGGAGAATGAGGAAGGGGGTTTGTTACTTATAATGTTTGTCTTCTGGAGTAACTCCTACTTGTTTTGAACCCCTGCTTCCTGAGCAGTTCCTGTACATCACCTGCTAATGGGGCAGAAAATATATCTTTTATTTCCCTTTGCTTCCACACACAGCCTTTGCTTTTACCTTATTAAACTTCCTTTATATTGACCCATGAGGTTTTTTGCAGCTGAGAAGGTGAACGATAGAGTGGCTTGGCAGGCACCTGGAGTCCAGCCAAGGCCAGCCCACCACAAATACACATGTAAGATCTCCACAAAAACAGTTGTGCAAGCTGCTGGTTGTGTTTCAGAATGGATCATATTTGGTGTTCCTATATTATATGCAGTTCTTGTAGAAGAGTGCATTTTTTAGAGATGTATTTACCTATCCTACTGTGTTCCAGTATTATATAACTCCAGGAGTTAAAGTACTCTTAATTTATTTAGGTGGCAGTTCAGAAGGTTCATTGAAGAATCGCTCAGCATTCTGTAGTGACAAGCTGGATGAGTACCTGGAAAATGAAGGGAAATTGATGGAAACGAGTATGGGATTCTCTTCTAACACTCCCACTTCTCCTGTGGTGTATCAACTTCCCACTAAGAGCACTAGCTATGTTCGAACACTCGACAGTGTTTTAAAGAAGCAGTCCACTGTAATTCCATCAACATCTTACACATTGAAGCCTGTTCCTCCATCATCTACCTCTAGGAAAACAAAGACTCAAACCAGACAGACAAACAGAGTAAAATCATCTTACAGACCTATTCTGCCTTCACCTTTTCCTGCAAAGCAGAAACAGATCTCATCAGTGTCAGGGGAAAAGGCTGCTAAGTCTGCTAGCAGTTTGAGTAACCAAGCAGATGGTATTGTGCTGCCAACTGTGGATGAAAATACGTTTCCAAAACAGATCAGTTTGCGTCAAACACCACAGCATCACCAAGCACCACGTCCACCAGGTTTGTCTAAATCTCAGGTGAAGTTAATGGACTTGGAAGACTGTGCTCTCTGGGATGGAAAACCACGGACCTATATTACAGAAGAGCGAGCAGACATCTCTTTGGCAACTCTGCTTACAGCTCAGGTACATCTGTAATAGTTTCTTTTCTATACTGTTGCTTTTTTTAATCTGCCCACTTACGGATATTGCATAGAGATAGGGAAAATAAGACTGAAACTGCTAAGGATCATGATGAAGCACGAGATTCTTTTGTGGTGTTGTCTTTGCAGTGAAGCTTGAGGAGTGCTGACTTAGCAGTATGAAAAAACTAATTGTGATAATAATTAAAATTCTCACTATTAAAATTTGGGTTAATACAATTGTTATTCAGTAGCTGCATTTCCTTGCTATTTTCATTTTTTTGTTTTCAGTTGAGCAAACTGCAAGAAAATCCTGGTCATGTAGCCTGGTTGTCACATGATAACTTTTGCTTTTTTCACATCCTGCTTATTACCATGGTTTTACAGTTTCCAGTTGCCTCTCAAAAGACTTAAGGTCCAAGCTCTGTTTTGTTGGGGTTTTTTGGGGTTTTGTAGTATAGAGGACAAGTTTTTGTATGTAGACAATGTAGCTCTTGGGGTTTTCTGAATGAACTTTGAATGGCAATTTTGCATATGCTTGATTTAATTTTACTAAAATATTCCTCGTACTAAAATTTGAAGTTTATGTTTCTCTAAAACTTTTTTTAGGCATCTCTTAAAAACAAACCTATCCACAAGATAATAAGACGACGAGCACCTCCTTGCAACAATGATTTCTGCCGACTGGGTTGCATATGTGCCAGTCTGGCCCTGGAGAAACGTCAGCCTACCCACTGCCGCAGGCCAGACTGCATGTTTGGGTGTACCTGCCTCAAGAGAAAGGTCTTGCTGGTGAAGGGAGGAACAAAACATAAGAAAATGACGAAAAAGGCTGTGCGTGGAAATCTTGTGCTGTTCGGAACACAAGGACAACAGCAAGAGGAGGAAGATGTGGAAGAAGAGGGTGATGGGGAAGAAGAGGAGACAAAGCAGAAGGATAGGAAGAAGAGAAAAAGGGTGGAATACAGTGAGTATTGGTGGAGATTACTTAGAGCAAACCACCAAAATTGGTGGGCAATTTTATTAGAATTTAGTAGTGATACCATTTCTAAATCCAGCTTACTTGCAGAAAATAACTTTTTTTTTTTTTTTTTTTAATTCTTACATGCTCAGCCTTTTGGGCACTGTGTAGTTATTTATTGAATCAAATAGCTGGAGTTTGTTCTTGGTAGTTTAAATTCTTGTTCAACTGTCCAAATGTCTTTAAAGACTGTGGATATGGAATAATTACTGTTGTCGTTGTTGATAATGTGCACTGTTACAGTGCTGTTACCTTTCCCTGTAAACAAGTCAGTATCGAGAGGTGCATTTTCAGTTGCTGTATATAGCTGTAGAGTTCATGGACTTCCTTGAAAGTATAGTTATTTATGGTAGTTTCAGGTCTGGCCTGAGGTATGGTCAGAAAACCAAATTGGTAGAAACTGCCCATGAATTTGCATTTTCAGTTTCTTCCTAACAATACTTGTAGCAATAGCTAAAACAAGGTATTTTCTGGTGTTCTACTGGAATAAATTAATTCTTTCATATAGCTGCAGTATACAGGTCTGGGATTTTTTGTTTTGGTAATTTTGTGAGTTTTCAGTACACAACATCAGTGGAGGTCACTGATTTTCAGTGGTTTTGTAGATATTCTATCACAGTAAAAGTGAGAAATAAAGGTTAGTGTAGAAACATTTTTATTTTCATTTCTTCTTCCTTGTAGACAAATCTCAGTCACTTTTGACTAGAATTTGAGGCAAGAAAAGCAACCAGTAGTATTTTCTGGCAGTTTGGACTCGTGATTGCTGCATGGCTAGACCTCAAACTCAAACAAAAAATTCTGTTACTGCTGTGTTAGATGGTGTTCTATTTGTAAGTAATTTTTGTTTTTTCTCTTCTTTTCAGCTATCTGTGACTCAGAGCCAGAACAACCTGTTAGGAATTGTCCATTGTGGGTGAAAGTGGAAGGTGAAGTAGATCCAGAGCCAATTTATGTCCCAACACCATCTGTTATTGAACCAGTTAAATCTATGGTACTGCCCAGCCCAGAGGTCTCGCTTCCTAGTAAGAGCAGATCCTCCAGTGGAACTAAACCAGGCAGAGTATACACTCCTAGACCCAATCCAGTGGTAAGAAGAAAAAGAGATGCATGTTTTTCCTTGTACTGAAGATTAAGACGAATACTGCCAAAAGCTTCTGTGCTAGACAATTTTAGAGAAGTTTGAGTTGAAAGCCTAGAGCTGACTGCCTGTAGGTGTGTTAAGCTAGGATGGATTGACTGTATGCAGATATTTACTGTGTCCATCTTCTGTTGAGAATTTACTGCAGCAATATGGAGATGGTGGAAGGTGATTGTGATTCACTAAGAGCCTCATTTAAAAATACAGTAATCTATGCTATTTTTGTCAAAATTATTTTTAGTCCTGTAATGTTTATAAAAGTTGTTAGCTACATAATGTAGCCTATCTAAGTATTAATTACTTGCAAAAAATGTTGGGATACAGACACAGAGTGTTTAGTGTAGTTCTGGAATATTTTTTTTGTTTTTTTTTCCTTGAAGTTTCACTGCCAGTGTTCTAAGAATCTGGCTTTGTGTCTCCCCACACCTTAGTATTAGACAACAGCAGCAACAGCAGTAGAGGAAAAACAGCCGTAGAATGGAGTGTAGTTATATCTGAAGAACAAACATACCAGAGTAGCTATTTAATGTATACCAGATAATGTTAAGCAATGCATGACACTTAGGATTTGTTTCTTCACTTAGAAGAATATCTAAATGGGTTTGAATTTCAGGAAGCTGGTGGTGGCTATGTGATGATTCTGAGAAGGCAGATCTAGCTTTAAATACTGGACTTTGCTTTTGACCCTTACTGTTGAAGCATTTATGTTGAAATGTTTTTAGAAAGCAAAGCTGTTTTGTAAATCTGATGTGCATCCAGAACAGAGAAAAGAGGGTTTTGTCTTTTTTTTTCTTTTAGATTCGAGAGGAGGACAAGGATCCTGTCTACATGTACTTCGAAAGTTTAATGACTTGTGCAAGGGTGCGAGCCTATGAACACAAGAGAGAAGAAAAAAAGCAGCAAAAAGACAAAAGTGATTCACAGAGTTGTAGTATAAAGGTAAGAAGTCACATTGTAACTAGCATGTGTTATAGAACAGGTAGACATATTGAAAATGTTGTAGTAAATTTTTCTCCAGAAACCCTACATGACATGAGGGCTTGACTTGCATTTGGTGGTGGTAGGGCTGTGGAAGGTGGAGCCTAAATCACTTTGCAGTGCTGGTAAGTTTACCCTGGTACTGTCGTTGTCTTGTCTGGGGAAATTCCTGGCTGCCACAAGTGCATTATTATGTAAGGCTTAAATATTCATTGTTAATAGAGCTCTTCTAAGATGAAGCCTGTAACATTGTTAAACACAGCATATTTCTATGGTTTAGGGTAAACTAGTTCATTTTGTGCTGTGATTTTTAGTGTGGAAATGAGATGTATAGGGTGAATATTTTCTTGCATTTCTTTCCTCCAGCAAGGGCATGAACCAGAGCTTCAGCCTCCTGAGAAGGCCGCCTGTGAGGTAGAGAAAGACACTAATAAATCAAGAGGTAAGAGCTGGATCAGGAGTATAATTCCACCTTTTGGTAGTTACATGTTTTTGTGGTATTTCTTAAAAGAAGGTAGCTACTGATGAAACAGAAGTCTGTTTGCTGGGGGAGTTGTTACAGTTGTTAATAAAAATCTTATGACGTGCATACAGTTTCCTGTTTTCTTAGCAGCTGGAGGTGGGGGACACATGGAGATACAGCAGACTAAATATCCAGTGCTTGCTGCTGCTCCAAGTGTAAAATGACCAGTGCTGTCAGTAACTTGTTTAGCAATAAAGTACAAAACTGCACAGCAGACTTGTCTTCAAGACAGATGATCAGATACTTGGAAAGGAATGGAGATGAACGGTTTTGCTTTGTCTGGGTATTTTTTTTTCCCACTTGTTTTCTTTACTATCACTTTGTAGTTACTGAAGAATTAAATATCCAAGTAGTCCTGAGAGGATGGGGTCCTCATGTTCTTCACATAGAAGTGGATGGGACGTGGGAGCACCTATGCTTTATTTGGAATTGTTTGATGTTGAATTTGTTTAGTTCAAGTTGAAAGATTGAAGTTTTGCTATGTTAGAGATACTGGGTTTGAGTTTCTACCTCGTGAAGAAATAGGCTAGACATCCATGTTATCTTTCAGTCTGAAGCAGCCCAAATCATGTTGCAAGCCTTAAATGAGACATATACTAGAAGCATTGTGTCATCTACTAATGTACCATATCTGCTTTTCTGAGCTGATTATTTTACCGTTTAATGTATACAACAGTGCATGCTACATTTAAGGATGGGAATGGAAAAACAATACAATTAGTTGAAAATGCTAGTGCATTGGTAGGTGAAATTAAAAAGGCCAGGACACAGGGCTCAGCATTCTTACAATTTTGCAAAAAGGGACGTTGTATCTCTGATGATAACAAAAGGTCATGCTTCTGTTTACACATCATCTGCAAAAGACAGTCTGCTACTGGCATGTCCCCTCATGCCGTTGTAGGACACGGGTGCTTTTCTGACTCAAAGAGAAAAGTGCCATCTCTTGAATAACCAGTGATTGATGCTTTCTTTCTACTGTGTTGGTGTGTTTGGAGAACTTTCACCCTTGTATTGAAACGACCCATCTTTGTTTGGCTTGTGATGCAATGGGATACAAGCTGACGTGGTATGGCTGCAGGGATTGAACCATGAGAAATAATTACATTAGTTTTGTAGTGAGTTTTTGCTTGCTTGTGAAGCTCTGCAAGGGGAAGTGATGCTTTGAACAATTCTTTTACTTGCTGTTGGCCTGCAGCTGAGCTGAGCTGAGGGTGGAGGTGTGGGCAGAATGAAATTGTTTGACTATCCAGGTGCTTAAAATGCCACAGTATTGCAGAAACCTATTTCAATTCTTTCTCAGAGGAAAGCTGGTGTTCTTCCCGTAGTGAGGGGGACTCTTTCTCCACCTCCTATGTTCATCACACCACTCAAGGTGAACCAACCAAACTTTTCGAGATTATCTCTGACTGCAGCTTGGAGGAAGATCACAATAAGATCTTGACCATCTTATCACAGCATATCAACAGTAACGCGCCACAGTGCCTCAAAGTGGGTAGCTTCATTTTTGAATTGGCTTCGGAATACAAGGCCCAGGATGAGAACCATCCTTCTGTCTGCTCCTCCAGAGTGAAAATTTCAGTGCCGTCCTACCAGGACAAGGACAAGAAGCCAGAGATCCCTGTCTTGGAGACTCCTGATAGCGCAGTGGCGTCATGCAATGACTCAGGAAATGTAAAGGTCACACGGGCAGAGCCAGTGGACAAACTGCGGGAGAAACTGCAGGGGGGCAAAGGCTTGCCTTTTTACGCAGGAGTTTCTCCTGCAGGAAAGCTGGTTGTCAACAAATGCCAAGCTAATACGAGCCCCTCGGGCTTGATTCAGGTGGGTCCCTCTGCCTTTACTGTGGAGATTAGATGCAGTTTCGTCCACTACTCCCAGAACTCCTTGAAGGGGAGAACACTGTTTGTCTTTTGCCTGTCCAGACAAGAATTCTTGATCTCTGGTGGCATTCCTCTCCATAAGCTTGTCCCTGTCAGATTTACTCAATAACAGGAAATCTGATTGGAATCCTGAAATCGGATGGTTTAATTGTCTTTTTGGCAGTTTGGGTCGTGTTGACCCAAGTGCAGAATCTCTTTCAAGATCTTTTTAATTCTTTGTAAAACCCCTTGAAGGTGCATTCGACACATAATGCTTCTAAATGATTGTATGAGCCCACAGAAAGAGTATTTTCTGCGGAAGTATACACTGGGACAAAACTTTAAAATGAAAATGTAAACATTAAATTGCTTTTTGCTACAGCTCACTGTTAATCTTCACTAACAGCCTGAATCCTCTTTGTAGAATATATGTTTTCCATTAAGAGACTTCATAATTCAAAGGGTCTTTTCCCTGCAGTTTTATGTTGCTGACATGGTGTTAAGAATTAGTAGTAGGAACTACAGGGTTAGGATAAAGATCTTTTTCCATCATAGCTATTTGTGGTTACAATAAAGCAACTTTGAGGAAAACCATATGATTTAGAAAATGGGAGTAAGATATGTTTTCATGACACTTTGCCGATACGACACCCTCAGAAAGAGAAGCTAGTGGAGAGAAAAAGATCAGGAGATTTCTTAGCTTCCATAAAAGCTGATCAATAAAAACTACTGTTTATTTAGTAGTGTCTTAAATACATTTGGCTTTTAGTAGGTATTATCA
This sequence comes from Illadopsis cleaveri, assembly GCA_013399915.1. Lineage (NCBI taxonomy): Eukaryota > Metazoa > Chordata > Aves > Passeriformes > Timaliidae > Illadopsis > Illadopsis cleaveri. The sequence goes on from VXBB01014817.1 coordinate 123,800, forward strand.
AACAACGTGAAAGCAAAATGCAACACTACCAAAACTTCTCTTTGTCCCCTAGGCATAAAGCCTGACATTCAGCAAGATGTTCTGGTTTTTTTCTGTGCAGTCCATTACCACTATAACTTGAAATTTGAAGTTAGGGAACTCATCATACCTTAGTTACAGTATCAAACAACAGTGTGGATAAGGAAAAAGCTGATGCAGCTTTTACAAGCTCTTTAGAGTTTTGTCTCAATGTATATGTCATCAGTATTCTTTCTTTTGTGATGCTAGGTCTTAATTAGGTTTGAGAATTTTATCCAAAATTGTCCTTCAATTAGGGAACCTATTTCTATTCAGGACTATAGAATAAGCATGAGACAGGAAAAACAGGTGCTAGCTTCACTCTTATCTAATGTTAGTGATTTCACATGTTCCTTGGACTCTCTGGTTTTATGTGAAAGTCTGAGCAGCATTTAAAATCTGTATTACAAAATATAAAATGAGTTATTTGAAGTTCTCCCGGGCAATAAAGGAATTAGGAATTCCCATTTGGAATTGCAGTGTTTTTTTGAAAAGGATATTTAGAAGTCCCACGGAATGAAACACTTCTCCAGAAGTGGTGAATTAGCGTTCTTTTCACAAAGTTTCCCTTTTCCCCTTTTTTCAGGTTAATGATAAAAGGTATCCTCAGGCCAAACTGCTTTTGGGACAGATGGGGGCATTACATCCTGCCAATCGGCTAGCAGCTTATATCACAGGCAGGCTGCAGCCCACAGTCCTTGATATCGCAGCCCTCAGTACTGTGATCTCCAAGGTAGCATCCAGTGCTAAAACTCCTGCTTCTGGGACACCATCAGTCCAGGGGCCCACAACATCATCTCCTAAAACTACATCTTCCACCAGCACTACTTCAACCCCCACTGTGACGACTCTGAAAACCCATGTCCCAGCACAGAGACAGATAGGTAGGTTGGAACTTATTACTGTGTTTTAAATTGCGTGAAGCTGAAGTACAGAGTGAGTGTACAGCGTTAATGTTGATTTCTGTGCAATAGTGCATGCTGCCTTTGGCTGCACTGCCTACCTAAGATGCCTCTGCAATAAGTAACCTCTTCAAAGCAGAAAGCTTTATTTCGACATCAGAGTAAGATTACAGATTTTGACTTCAGAGTAAGATTACAGATGTTGACTATTAGTTGTTTTATTAATGCTACTAGAGCGTATTTTCAAGAGACAAGAGTGGATGGAGACTCTCCAAATATTAACTGGAATTTTTGTTTGGAATTTCGTTACTATCATTTTTAATTGCTTTTCATCAAAAACAGATTAACTTCAAATGAGTATAGTATCAGTAATAAGTGAAGAACGTGGTTCTTCACTGTTAGATTTTCTGCTGATGTTTCACTCATAATTCTTTTGACCGCCAAAGATGTGTGAAGCAGCAGTGAAAGACAAGATGGTCCAAATCTGGATTAGTGAAACAACAGGTGTGCAGCCAATAACCACGCCAGCCTCTAATCTCATTGGGTTTCACAAGCTAAACAGGGTTGGATTTAGACAGCACTTAGAGTTTAAAAAAAAAAAAAAGGAAGATTTATGAGTACCTGAGTTGTATCTTGTGTATCTCAGTTGTTACTGAAATGGTTATCCCAGTGTGGCAAGAGAGGAAGTTGCCCTTGGCTATTACATTTTGCATGAGTTTAAAAACAGAAGTCTTGTACCTACCCACATAATCCCACACATTGCTTAAAGATCTGAAGAAACTTTGCAAGGGAAAAGGATGTTACCTGTGTCCTGGAAAAACTTATAATTCTGATTGATTATTTTGTTTCTTTCTGCCTAAATTTTCATTGCCGCATAAATGGGTGTGTTGTTTTTCTTGTCCTGTAATAAAATTTGTTGGTTTGTGTCTTCATGCAGTGTGAAAGAGCTGGCTGTGTTTCATTGATGGGTGAAGTCATTGCTGCATATGTGATTTAAGTAAAAAGTACCAGTTCTGGCATAGCCTGGGTTAAAAATGCTGTTTGCATAAATAACTGCAGTGCTTAAGTTGGTCTTGCTCCATAATCTCTATGCTGTTGTACTCATCTGTAGGCATCTGGGGTGATGTAAATGCTGTGTTCTGGTCCCTTGGGGAGCAAGGGATGAGGAAAAGGATCTTCCTAACAGTGACTAATTTCCATCAGTTAAATTTGTTCCATCCAGTCTGCAGTTGCACGAATGTCAGTGGAATTAGAAGGGGAAACTCTGTATCCTTCCCATCTATTTCCCCTGTGTCTGTGTAAGTTGAATTCAGTAGAAGGGGGGTGAAAATTAAGAAGCAGTAGAAAGGGGAAGATGACACAAGCTGTTACACAAAGAATTTCAGGTTTAGAATATAGTTGGAGCTCATTATTTCACTTAGATGTTTGTTTTCCTGCACTGTTAGTTAGGATTGTCCATATTTTCACAATGAAGAACAGCCCTTCAAGACGTGATTCTTTTGTGTATCTGGGAAGAAATGCAATAAAAAGCTACAATAGTGGAATAAGGCAGAGGTATTTCTAACATGTAAGGCATATCCAGGACTGCCATAAAGGTTTTGATTTAATTACAAGGTACATAGAAAAAAGAGGTTCAAATTCATGCTGAGATTACAATTGTAGCACCTCATGAAAGGCAAAGTGGAAATCTATTAAAATTTTGACCTGCAAGTTTTTATTTGCAGCTGCCCGACCCTCACCTGGTGGTGTATTTGCCCAGTTTGTGATAAACAAAGCGGGAGCTCTGCAGCAGAAGATTCCTGGAACGAGCACACGCCAGGCTGCCTCAGGGCGACAGTTTCTCAGTATCAAGCCCACACCAATCACGGTTATTGCTCCCATGGCTCCTTCAGTGCCATCTCCAGCTCTGTGCACAGTCTGTTCTGGGGTCACTGCAGCCACCATGACTTCTCCAGTTACTGTGGAAAGTACCAGTGTAGCAGCATCTACTGTGACCTCTCCTGGCCAGACAAAAGCTGGTGAATCTCCCCGCTCTCCTCCTCCAATTGCAGTCACAGCTGCTCCTGCAACACCTGGAATCAGCACCTGTACTACTCCATCCACCACTCCTACTTCTACTGTGAACACAACAAAAACAGAGATTGCCACAGCAGTAGCAACAACGTCATTCCCAAAAACTGTAGCAACACCACCCACTGTTACTTGTGCTGTTGTCACAACATCTACTTCTACAGTTGTACTGACAACAGCTGCAGCAGCTACTACACCTGTGGTGACCACACTGACTTCCTCTGCTGTCTCTGTTCCAGTGATACTATCAGGAGTTAATTCAAGTCCTCCACAGAATCCAAAAAGAGGTAATGCTTAGGTGCTTTGGGTTATTACTGCAAACACTTGTTTTTTTAATTCTGCTCCTTTTCATAGCTATAATACAGTCTGCATCTGGTTTCAGCTTAAATACGGACTCACTTGCCTTGCCCCCCTTTCCAAAATAGGATAAGAAGTGTCATCTCTTAAGTTGCTTTTTGTATTGCAGCCTGAACTGGTAGAGAAAGGAAAAAATACAACTATCAGGTCAGTGACTGCTATGAAATGAGCTGGAAGCCTCACATCATCCCTTGACCTATAGAAATGTACAGCACAGTTATGACTGCTAGAATTTCATGGTTGGCACAGAGTTCAGGAATTAGGTATGGAATTACTGTCTTGTGTCATGGTTGAAAAATGCCAGTGGAACTACACAGAAAAAAACCCAAACTGTTCTGACCTGGTTGGTTCCATGCATTCTGTGAATAAAAAGAGAAAAACTTGCCTTCAAATAAATTTGAAGGAGATGCAGTTGTTTACAAAATATTTGCACTTGTATTTGTTAAGAATAATGCCTGATTTGTAGGCAGTCTCTTAAACTGGTTTTTTTTGCAACTTGTTAAAATATTTCAGAAGATGCTGTTCCGCAAGCTGCAAGTAAGACTCCCCCAAAGATAGCTCCTGGAACAGACAAACGTGTTGGACCTCGACTGCTGCTGATTCCAGTGCACCAGGCGTCTTCTGCCCTGCGACCGCTGAACAACACCCAGGTGGCACAGAGGCAGAGGATGGTGCTTCAGCCTCTCAGGAGTCCTGGGGCTGTGAACCTGTTCAGACATCCCAATGGGCAGATCATTCAGCTTGTTCCCCTGCAGCAGGTTCGAACTGCGGGTGCTCAGCCCAGCGTGCAGCCAGTGATGCTCCGCAATCCAGGTACAGAGTCCAGTGCTTCTTTCGTGACTCACCAGTGTGTTACTCAGAAATGAGTGATGGGATAAATGTCTCTGTGATGCTTTCACCTGCTGGAAGTAATTGAACAGGGTCTAATTTGGTTCTGTGTGATTAGTTGAAGACCATAGTGTAATTATTCAGATGCAGTGCAACTTAAATACCATGTGTATAATATTCAGAAAGTGCAGTTAAAAGCTAAGTCAACAAAATTTGGGGGTTCTGTGCAGCAAGTGAATCCTATGTGTGTGTGTGTGGCAGTGGAGCCATGTCCATTGTACTATCACAACTTACAAGACACAACCTGGTGATTCAAAAACAATTCTTGTTGGGGATCCTCTTAAAAAGGATGAGCTGTTACCCATGTTTCATTGGATGTGCTGCTCTGTTTTTGTTAGGTTTCCAGGTTGGTTAGTGTGTTTACAGAAGATATTCAGATGAAATGTTACACTACAGTACAAAATTGCCTGTTTTTTGCCTCCTTAGGAGTGTGAGAAGAAAAATAAGTGTGATTTTCAGCTGTTTCTCTCGTACACAGTTGAAGACAGGGTTGGGAGAGTTAGAAATTGCAGGTTGTATGTATTTGTAAATTCTAACCCAAATGTATTTTAAATGCAGTTTTTCTCTGTAGTAGGACCTTTTCTTCTGTTCTCCCTGAATGAAAACACATCTGAAAGAGAGGGAGATAGAATGGGGTGGAAGGGAGAGCGAAAGCAAGCACAAGAGATAAAACTGTGGGGAGGAGAGCAAACAATGCTGAGCTTTAGTTGAGGATTGTGTGTGAGGTGTAGTAAGGAATCAGTCAATGAGTTTATTTAATTTCTGTCTGTTTTGGGACTCTTGCTGAACAAGAGAAACTAGTTACCAGTGGTAATATTTTTCCTCCTTGTTTTATGGAGTGTTGAAATGCTGCAGAAGAGTTTATAAAGGTGAAAAAGATGGGGGTATAATTGTGTAATTTTGACATAGTTTTTTCTCCTTGGAAGTCTTTTTCTGAGAGGAAAAAAAGAAGATTTTAAAATTAACTACTATTTTTTACTTTCTTTTTTATTTTGAAAAATCCCAATTTCTTTATTTTCCAGTAAATGTAAAATGGGAACATAAAATGCAGGACTTTCGGTGCTTTGTCTTTTTTTGATCAAAAAGCTTACTGCTAGAACTTAACATAAAGTCTGTTAGAGTCACCAATTCATGTGTTTTATTGGGGTGTTACTTAAAAAAATTCAAGTTTATATGTCTTTATGCAGGACCAACTTTTTCACTGACTACTTGTGGTCAGACACCTGATTCCATTATGATCCTTGAGCATGGTGTCTGCTTCTAGTACAGCATCAAATACTAAAACTGGAAGAAAAAAGTAGCTTTGAGAAAATCTCAGGTGATGTTTTGTTTTCCTCACAGGATCTATTGTAGGAATCCGGTTGCCTGCACCTTCCAAGCCTCCTGAGTCGCCTGTTTCTCCCACTTCCTCTGCGTCTTCCACTTCTCCTGCTGCAAATTCATCTACAGTACCCAAGTTATCCCCCCCATCCAACCCAGCCACTCAAGCATCTTCTCTTCTTCCTTCAGCAACAAGTTTTGTGTCCCAGGCAGGCACTCTGACTCTGAGGATCTCTTCCTCTGCCACCAGCAATGTCACAAACCAAACAGCCTCTGAATCTAAAGTAACCTGCAGCTCGGGTGGTCTGCCAGCCACCACCACTAATCTCATACCTTTACAGTCAGGAAGTTTTGCTTTGCTTCAGCTCCCAGGACAGAAGACTGTGCCAAACTCTATTCTTCAGCATTTTGCATCTCTTCAGATGAAGAAGGATTACAGGAAAATATGCAAGAAAGAGGACTCAGGTGCTGCTCAGCAGAAGGAGAATGGGAAGGCTCCGTGCTCAGGTGACATGGAAGTTACAGAGTCTGACGTCACAGTGCCAGATGGGAAACAAGAAGAAAATGAGTTGTCCATTAACCAGTCAAATGCTGTTGAAGAGTCAGCATCTGGCATAGTTACACCTAGCCGTGATAGAAATTTCACTTCAGTAGAGATAGTGGAGAAGAACTCAAAGGTACTAGAGAGTTCCTGTGACGACAGCTTTTCTTCTCAGCATGACGTTTCTGCAGATGTCATATCATCCGATCATTCGTACATCAGTGAGAAGCCAAATGATGAGGAAGAAAAAGAGGCTTCTGAAGAGAAAGAGGATTCTATCAGTGCTGAAACTGTTGTGGAGGCAGTTTCAGCTAAGTCTGAAACTGTTTGTGGGTCATTAGATGAGTCTTCAGTTGCTCCTCTGGATAATGCATATTCACAGATTGGTGAGAATCGGGAGACCGCACAGTTGAAAAACCATGGACAGGAACAAACACATGCTGAACAGGAGGAGAAACCAATAAAAGAGGAGGAAGAAGATGCACAGACACAGATGGAGGAGGAAAACAGAGCAAGTTCTGGGCAGTTGCATAGTCAACAAGAGCAAGATATACAGCTGAAGATCAAGGAGGAACAAAGAGAGACTGAGCTGTTTGAGGGCAAACAAGAATTCCATGGTGATGCTGCCCAGCTAGATATGGAAAGGGAGGAGTACAAGGGCTCTATAGAAATGGAAAATATAGGAGAGAAAACAAGAAGTAGGTCTGAAATTGCTTCTGCAAAAAATGAGGATAATGCTTCAGGAGAAGAGCATACAGTTGATATGGAGGAAAGCAAAGGAAACATAGCTAGGCAGGAAGGCAGTAACAGCAAAGAACAAGGTGCTTGTGTTTCTCTGGAAGAAATGAAAACAGGCCATGATATTCTAACACATGTTAACAGTTCTTGGAGCAAAATATCTAGCATTGTACCCCCTTTAGAAAACAGAAGTGAAGTGGATAACAAAGCTGATACATCAGAGAAAAGTGACTTCCTGACAGCACCAGAACAGAGGGTACACAAAAAGGGTTACATGCCCACTATTGATATAACTGCTGATGATTTGGGAGAGGATGAAGAGGAAGATGAGGAGGAGGAAGAAGAGGATGAAAAAACTGATGATTCTGCTGATGAGATGCTTGATGGTGCTTCTGACTTCCCAAGTGAAGAGGAAGTAGATGTTGAAAGAGTGGTAAGCATTTAACTATTTATGAAGGGTTGTTTTTTTTTTTTTTAATTGGCAAGCTAACATGTCACAACCCATGGATTTGAAAGAGTATGATGTTTGTGTTTTGGACTTCAGTTTCTTTAGGAAGTGTAAATTGGTGTTCCAAGTGGAAATGCCTTTTATTTCTTAGTTGCATGCTTTTTTTTTAGGTAGCAGTGTAGTGGCCTTGTAGAAATTGCATCTTCAGATAACAGGAGTTATATTGAGCAATCTGTAATAGAACCATTGCAGGTTGTCTTCTTCCAGTATTTACTTGAGTAATTTGGTTACTTGTAATGTGACATAAAGATCCAAAAATGCAGTAACCAACCTAGTATTTCTGTTATTTTAAGATGTTTTCTTCTATTTAGTTTTTGTAGCCTTAGTTAACATTTATTTCTGGAAGGAATGTTTGAAACCATCTTTAAATTCCTTTTTTAAGTTAATAATACATTTAAATAGTATGTGAGAGCTGTCATTTCTTATTTGATAGAAAACAAATTGCTCCAAAAGGCACAGAATAAGGATAAAACATTGTGGTTCGGGTAGTTAAGGTACGTTTAGATTTTAATGCTCATAAAATTCCCATCAAATTTAACCCAGAAATTAAAATAAAGTAATCCAGTGTGTAATTCCTTTACTTCTTACATATCACTACATGACTTAAGAAACAGTGCATTTTTATTTAAAATTATGAAGCTCTTGTTTCATGAATCAGTCAAATGGACAAATAAACTGATAGCCTTTTCTTGGGATGAGATACAAGTGGAAAGAGAGTGGTTAAAATGGAGAAGAGTTGAAGAGCAGACGAATTAAAAATAGGAGAGATAATGTTTGTGTCTTCAGGGTAGAATTCTTCTAGTCCTTTTGTGTTAATGTAGTCCTCTTGCAGTTGGACAATAACTTCTTGGTCCAGGTACTACGGGAGCCAACTAGGAAAAGTGCTCTCTTTGAACTGCTGCTCAGTAACAGAAAGGGGCCTGTGAGCGAAATGGCAACTGACTGCTGTCTTGGCCACAGCAGCTATGAAACAACCAAGTTCAAATCTCTGGTGACAGGAGGAAAAGTGACAGGAGGAAAAGTGCCAAGACTTCAACCCTGGATATGAGAAGAGCAGACCTCAGGCTGCTTGAGGAACAAGTTAGGAAGGTCCCTGAGGTTACCTACTTAACTGACCGGTGGAAGCCGGTTGATTTAATCTTCTTGGATTTCAGTAAAGCTTTTGAAACTTTCTCTCACAGGATCCCTCTGCACAAAATGTCCAGCACTCAGCAGGATAAACATATCATGTGATGGATGAACAATTGGCTCATGGGTCAGGCATGACGGGTGATAGTGAATGAGGTGACGTCAGACTGGTGAATGGTCACTAGTGGAATTCTGCAGGACTCCATCCTTGGCCCTGTGCTCTTCAGCATCTTCATAAATGACTTGGAGGCAGGACTGGAAGGAATACTATATAAGCTTGCCAGAGATGCTAAATTGGGAGGAACTGTTTACTCTCAGAGGTAGAGAGGCCTTGCAGAGTGACCAACTATATGAGGTTAAACAAGGGAAAATGCTGGTTTCTACACCTTGGACAGAGCAGCCCTGGGTGTACAAACAGCCTGGGAGATGAGAAGCTGGAGAGCAGTGCCATAGAAAGGGACCTGGGGGTCCTGGTCTGTGGCAAGTTGAACATGAGCCAGCAGTGCCCTGTCAGCTGGGAGGGCCAACCATGTCCAGGGGTGCATCAGGGACAGCATGGCCAGCTGGGCAAGGGAGGGGATTGTCCTGCTCTGCTCTGCATGGGGGCGGCCTCACCTCGAGCCCTGTGTGCAGTTTTGGGTGCCACAATATAAGAAAGACATGAAACTATTACAGAGCATCCAAAGGAGAGCTGTGAGGGTGACGAAGGGCCTTATGGGAGTGAGGAGAACCTGTATAACTTGCAGCTGAGGTCACTTGGTTTGTTTAGCCTGAAGGAGACTGAGGGGGGCAGACCTCATTGCAGTCTGCAACTTCCTTATGAGGGAAAAAGGAGGGGGAGGCACTGATCTCTCTGGTAAACAGTGACAGAACCCAAGAGAATGGAATGAAGTTGGGTCAGAGAGGGTTTAGGTTGCATATTAGGGAAAGGCTCTTCCTCCGGAGGGTTGCTGGGCACTGGAACACGCTCCCAGGGAAGTGGTCACAGCACCAAACCTGACAGAGTTCAAGAAGAGTTCGGACAATGCTCTCAGGCACGTGGTGTGATTCTTGGTGATGGTGCTGTGCAGAGCCAAGAGATGGTTTCAGCATTTTCTAACTTGGGATATTCCATGATACCCAAGTGAACAACTCTGGCTTTTAGAGAATCTCTTCAACTTCCAGAAAAACAGACTAATCAGTTCATATTGCAGCTTGCTGTTCTCAGACAAGGTGATAGTATCTCAGCATCATGAAGGTGAGAAAACTAAATACAGATCTTAGTTTTGGAAGTTCTTTTAAATTGAAAACTGAATTGTTGCTATCTTGTCTTCATTTGGGTGGTGGTGGTTTCATATGTCCTGTATCCCTCAATAACTTGAGTACAATTATCATCAAGTTTTGGGAACCACCATTAGTTAATCTCTTCCTGATGCCAGATAAACTTTCCAGACTTGGTAGTTTTAGGAATTTGTTGATAAACCAGCAATAGTGTCTACATCACAGAGTATTCTGTTACCAAGGCTGATGTTTGAAAAGTGTATTTTCTTTTATCTTGCAAAAGGATGATGAAGCAAAAGGCTATTTGTTAGAGATTATAAGAAATGTTTACAATACTTTTGGGAGAAATGTATTGCACAGGTTTTGACTGACATGGTTTGGAAAGCTATCTATGGGTATGTGTTCCCTGCAAACTCACACGAATATGATAAGCTAGACTAGTTCTAGAGCAATAAAGCTGAAGAATGAGGTTTTGGGGCTGTAAAAACCTGTCTGGAATTTGGATTTGTTAATCTCTGTTGCCAGCCACAGCCAGCAAGTTGAGTTAGCACATCAATGCCTAATGGAGAAATCAGGTTTGGATTTAAATGTGTTATTTTTCACTGGGATGTACTCTTGTCTTAGCGTAGTGCTTACAAGACAGGCTCCACTGGTATTGTCAGACTGGATGAAGTCAGATCATGTAAACAGGCTAGTAGAGGATATTTATCTCCATTAAAGTAGTGGAAACAAAGAAGCAAAGAGTACATGCATAGTGAAAATACGTAAGACAGCTCTTTTTCTACTAGTTTGCAATGTGAACTGGTTTTGGGTGCAGGCGGCCATTTAAAACCTCAGAGAACTCTAGTGAGAGTCAGGATGATGGCTACCTACCTGTAGTAGCTATTACTGTTTATTTTTAGCACATTTTCCCACACTGGTTAATTGTTCCTTGTTTTGCACATCAGTACCCTTCAGATTACCTTCTTACCTTGTGCTGGCTTTGTGTCCTTGACTTAGAGGCTTTTCTAGTCTCCTCTGCTCAACAGAAAGAAGCTTCTTGACATGGTATCTTTGCCCTTTTGCATTTCCTACCCTGAGTTGCATCAAGAGAGGCTTAGGATGCTTAATCATTGGGGGTTTGGTGATACAAATAAAACCTTCTGGGTTTTACTAATGAGTATCAGAACCTGCTGTCTGAACAAATTCAAGTGCAGTGGTCCAGGAGGTGATGTTAAACTCTTGATTTCCAAGGCATGATGATTGCACACGGAGTTCCTGCTGGGAAGGACTGCTTGGCCTGGGCTAAGTCATAGACTGTGGCTCCTAATTGTTCACAAGTCCTTGTTGGCATAAGCCAAAACCATGCCTGGGGTTGGTTGTTCTGGTATTGTAATGCTACAGGTAAGAATCCCACGGTTCAGCTTACTAGTTTAAACACAGGTTCTGCATCTGGCAAGATACTGTATTGTAAGTGTTGTTTAAAAGTGTTTTTCAGTCATTCTTTTTCTGAGCCAAACATTGCAATTAAAAGGACTGTTATCAATTATTATAAAACGGTAAGTTTAATAAAAAGTGAACTGATGTATTTTTTGACAATATGAGTTCTTACAATCTCTTGCTTTTAGTTCAGACCATGTGTGAAACCTGAGACATGGTAGCATAGAAGGCAGCTCCAGAAATTACACATTTACTCAGGTAATGTGTAATGATATCATCCACTGTCATCTAATCTCCTTCCTTGTCACTGTTACTGAGGATCCTCTGCCATCAGGCAATTTGCTATTTAGGTATCAGCAATAGCGGTTTAGGCTGCCAGGAACAGACAGAAAAATCAGAGGAGAGGCCTTAGAAACAGACACTGAAATACAGGGAGGGAAAAGTGCTGTCATTTTCATAACAACTTCAGAAATCCATTGTAGGGTGGTATTGCTCCTCTAGTGTCTTCATTCCATAAGGTGTTTTAACCTTACTCAAAGGCATTTAGAATTTACGTAACTACAGGAAGCAGTTTGGAAAGACTGAAAGTAGTATGGATTGACTGATGCTAGAAAGGTAGGGCTTCCACAAGCATCTTCAAGAATCATGCTGGGCTATGGATAAAGTTCAGCCTATGGCAGGTGAGCAGTAACTTCTATAGGAATAGCTGTTCTTAATGTCAGAACGACTTAATTCTGGTGATCTTCATGATTGTGATAGTTTTCCTGATGCTAGGAATTCAGGAGTAGAGAGGAAAGATTTACCAACCAGAAGCATTTTTCCCTTTGTTGCTAGATGTAAGAATGAAAAAATGAATTACTTCTGTTTTTCGTATGTCCTCATTGAGAATGTGTAAACCTAAAGATGTTAAGTTCTTGGTGGGCAGCAGAGTTTTTTACTTCTGGGGTTTTTTTTGTCCATCTTTCATGAAAAAGATGATAAGTATTGAGTTTTGAATACCATTTTTCTAATAGGATAGCATGCAGAACATTTCAATTCTAGAGCAGCTCTAGCTTGGATAATTGCTATCAACACTTTGATTAGCCCAGTATAACTTAGCCCACCACTGGAAAACTTTATGACAACAGTGTTTCTATGGTAAGCTAATTTCCTGGGGTGCTTTTGCCTTTCCTCTCTGGATTGTAGCATCTTTTTTGAACCACCCTGCCTGACCATGTTTCCTGCAATGTAATGATGTCCAAATATAGTTTAGACAGGGTAGTCCTCCGTGCTGAACAAAACCAGTATGCTACTCTTGCATGTAAGGGTCACAGAAATGGTACTGTATAAAGTGGAAAAGCTTAGAGAAAGTATCATGAGGCTTTCAGCATCAAGGTGGATCTATGAATGACCCAGGAGAGCAGGCAAGAATGTAAACTACTCTTTGTATAAAGAAATAGATCAATGTTGCCACTACCTCTTGTGCATGCGGTATTTTCAACATAATGGCAGTATCTGTTCAGTAGTTCTGTGATTTAAATAGTATCTTTGTTTGAATAATTTCTGTTTAGTCAGAGTGGTTCAGGGAACTGGGCGAAATAGAGTAGAGAAAGGAAGTGTAATTATATTTTCTTGCTTAAGGAGAAGGAGTTCTTCATTGTATAATCAGACCAAGGATTATTATAGGAAAAAATTCACTAAAAACTGTAATACAAAACAATTGGTTGAATAGGCATGTCTTCTTGGGAGAGGAGGTATCACCTGGACTTACAGATGGCCACAACGTTGATACTTAAGTCATTGCTACAGAACTGCAGTTGTTCCTTATTTCTCTCTTCACAAAGTAGCAAGTTTCCTTGGTCAGGCAAGCAGGGAGAAAAAGTACTCTTCAGAATACAATAAATATTTAAAATAATAATTTGGCAGCATTTTGGAAAGAGCCAAAATCTTATTCTTCATCATGTAAACAGTTTACTGTATGATTCAAAGAATGCTGTCTGTATGATGTTCTGACTTTTGCTGTCTTAGGGATGAGAGACCATTACTAAGGCAATAACTATTTCAGATTTTGTAAGAAAAAGTCAATTAGCAAGAGTCTACAGTAGTAGCTTGTAAAGGCAGTTCAGTCTTACTTGAGAATAGAGGTGGGAAAACTCTGCCCTGTGAAAGCTTTTCTCTCACCCATAATAAAAGCATAAATGACAGAGATGGGTTCTGCACTTACTAAAATGCGTTTTGCAGAATTGCTAGTGGGAGGAATTCCTGGAGGTGACACTTGCAGTAACCCCCTGCTTAGCACTGTTTATTGGCCAGTGTAGCTGGAGATGTTGATTCCTTGATGGTTCTAAATGTTGTAATGTAATCTCATTTGAGACTGAAGTGAAACTGTTTTGGCCTGAGCACTATTGCTGAGTAGATACTCATTTTAAAAAAACAAAACAACACCTGTTCCAGGATGCGTGTGAATACAGAGAGGATGACGAGCAGGTGGACATTGAGACCGTGGAGGAGCTTTCAGAGAAGATTAACATTGCCCGTCTGAAGGCCACAGCTGCTCATGTCGAACCCTCCGACCAGAAGTAAGCACCCCTGGAGAGCTCCGCACGCAGTTGTGTATCCTACTGCTGGGCTGGCATCGAGTGATCCCGTTGAACAGCACGTGTAATGTCATGGCAAGATAAAGCAAGGCTTCTGTCATGCCTTCCTCAGCACTGGGTCTTCCCAGTGTCTGGGAGGATGGTGCTGGCAGCACTAAGAGTAGTTTCAAGGTGTCATAGCCTTTTGCTTTTTCCCCTCCAATTAATTTGTTTATGGGGGTGTATCTTACAATGTAAAATTAATGAGTGAATAGCCTTCCTTCCTGCAAACTGAAAATTAGTAGGGTCTTTGTCTTTGTTTTAAATATGATCTTGCAAGCTTTGTTTATTCTTGCTGGTGGACTTCTGGGCAGGAACAGTCATTAGGTTAATCCCTGACCCTGTAAATGAAAGATTTGTCTTTGGGACCATTGCCCCAGCAAAGAAAGTATTTTCTTACTGACTTATAGTCTGCCATTGTTGGATAGCTTGGCTTAATTTTTTTTGGTTGGTTTGTTTTTGTTACTGTTGCTGCCCTTGCATTTATAATGACAAGGGCAAAATAAAAACATGGCTTACTTGAGGAATGTAATGATAGTCACCGCTGTTTCTCAGTTGCATCAAACAAAAGAATGGGGAATGTTGCATCTATAATTCTTTTTGTTTGAAGATTTATTTTTTTAAACTTTGAAAAAACTGTTTGGTGATACTATATCTACCAGATAGTTACCACTTTTTTCCTCCTCTTTAAGGATAACAGCTCAACTTTTATCCTTAGGTGGTGACTTTGCTTTAAATTTTGAAGATGTTTCAGTGAGAGAGAAGAGCAGATGTCATGTTTTGTAAAAAATAATTTTCAGATGTGTGTTTTCTTCATTTGGTTGCAAGCTGCTGTTACTATATATTAGGATAGTAATAAATGCGGGGATTTTGATTAGTGGTTCTTAGTGGGGGAGGGATTGCTCTGCCATCTATATTACATCTTTTTTTATTAAAAACAGAACCAAAACATAATTTAAAAAGATACTTCATGCAGCTAACAGTCACAAGCTGAATTTATTCTCTTTAGCATATAGTGAAATAGTTTATCTTTTGCACTCAGATAATTTCACAGCTTTCAGAACAGGTCAGTTATTTCCAGGATGATGGTGTTGGAGATACGAGTTCACCTTCTTGAGAAAACTCAACAGTATCCTGCTTCTATGCAGTTACACAAGAAAAGTTAATTTCAAGGCATAAAAATGAGGAATTATAGACTATTGGAATGTAGTTAATGAGGATAGAGTGTATGAGATGACTAGCATTGGGAAAAACTTTTTACCTTTCTTCCAGATACCATCCTCCTAATTCTTCGGATGAAACATTATCAGAAAAACATTCAAAGGTATATGTTTGCTCTCCTCTTTCCTTTTAGTATCACACCTCCATTTTAAAGATAAACTTTCATCTCACATGCAGCTCGTAATGTGATTTATCTGCCTTGCAGATACTTGTGATTAAATGTAAGAAACAAAATGTGCTAGGGAGTGGGGATTGGCTCAGTCCAAATCTCCCAAAGGCAAAAGGGCTGGTGCTGGCATCAGTTGGTTTCAGATTCAGCTTTGGCTATGGGAAGAAGATCTGCCTTCTATTTATGACTGTGTTTGCTTAGGTTTTGTATTCTTGGCATGAATAATTTTTACAGCACACTTAAAATAATAAATGAGCAAAATTTTCCTATGTTGAAGAAGACAGTATGTAGAATTATATAGGCACAGCACTATATGAAGGATTTCTGAAAACTGAAGTTTAAATATGTGTTTAGATAAGTTAAAGATACCACAACATCCTTTCAAACCCAAACTCACTGAGTCGCTTCAGAATCTTGTGCTTTTTTTTCGGGTGGCTCTGAAGCCAGTTTCTCTGTCCACAACTGTCTGTGATACCCTTGACGTCAGCTCTAGAGCTTCCTGCTGTGGTGGGGTGGCGCTTTGAGTGCGGTGGGAACCTGGTGAATTTCTCTTAGCTGTTAGAGCAGAATGGGATGTATGCCTTTGCCTGAGACAGGGATTGGGTCTAGAACACTCTGTCTTGCCTCACCTTTTCCATGTGTCCTCCTCTCTGCCCGTGAATTTACGTTGTAAGGTCCCCCCTTGACAGGAACCCCATGGCCAACACAGGAGCAGTTGCAGCTGTACTGTGCTCAAGTCTGCCTGTGAGGGCAAAATGGCTCTAAAGAGCCAAATTTCAGGAGACAAGTCTTCAGATTCCTCCTAGTCCAGCAGGCTCAGAAGTAGTATCACTAAATCTGAGGAGTCTTTCCGCTGATGCTCTGGGGTTTGAAGCAGACCTAAAATTATCTTAAAAACTGCATTAATTACTTCCCCATTAAATAAATAGCTTAGTTGTACAAAACCTGGAAGAGTAATTATAACATAAAAAAAAAATTAAATCTATGCAGATCAGTAATTTTGCCTATTGTCTGGCAGTCTTTTTGGAAACCTAAGCAAATTCAAAACCAGAGGCACTTGGCCATATTCTGTTTGTTGGTGGATGTCTGGGGTGATAAACATCAGTGCCATCTTTAACATTCTGACTTGCAATGTCTCTTTGGCACCAACTCCTATGAACCTATGAAAGAAAATGGAAATCAAACTAGTTTAACTCCAGGGAAAAATTCAAGTCTCCTGTATTTGATGTAATTATTTAATTCATTAGTAGACTTTCTTGACAAACAAACAAAAAATATTTGGCTCAAACATATGTGTTTTTTTGTTATAATGCTGTGATTTTATCTAAGTAGCCTTGTGTTGCAAAAAATAAAAGCTTATGAACTGAAGGGACTCTTGCTCTTTTCTGTTAGGATTGATGTGATTATGTTGGTCACTTCTGGGGTCAGCACTTCATTTCTTACTTGTGTGCTTCTGATTCTGAACTTTCAGGAAGGCATAGTAGCAGGATAGCATGATGTGGAATCCTGAGGAGTCTGTAGAAAGGCTGTAAATCTCGCATTTGAACATTGTCTGCCATTACATTTTCTGATTTCTTTACTTAAACTGGTCAATCCGGTTGCTCCTCGCAGAAGCATCAGACCTGGAAGAGAAAGCTGAAGTCCCAGGCAGAAGCCTTTGCTCATTACCGCCAGACACACACGGCAAATGAACGTCGACGACGGAATGAAATGAGAGGTCTCTTTGACAAGTTGAAGAGAGTTCTGGGACTGCTGAACCTTCCCAAGGTTTCCAAATGCTACATTCTGAAGCAGGTAGGTATTTTGGAGCTTAAGTGAGGAGGAGAATCATTAATCTGGACAGAGTAGTTATGCTAGTATGAACTCTTCAAATGGGTCCCAATGTAGAGGAGACTCTTGTAATCTCTGCAGGACTCTCTTGAGCTGAACAATACCTGAAAGAATCTGTATTCCAAAGAGCTTAGTCTTGATGATATGAGCGTATATTTTTGGATTGGCCCTCCCCTTGTATTCTTTGTGAATCATGGAACATTATGTCATAATTCTTTAATGGTTGGCTGTGTACATAAGAAAAATTTTTAATCCATTGAAAGCTTACTTTTTTAATGCTTGAGAAGATAGCATTCCATTAGGCATTATACAGACATAAAAGCTTAATTTGTAAATATGTAAATGACAGGAAACTAAACATGAGTGGTAGGTATGTAATTATGCCTATCAGCTGTACCTAGAAACTGGGAGATAAAATTTTGGGGTTTTTCTTAAAAATTGTTGACCTTTGGAGGAAGGACAAACAAGATGTGTATCACTCTTCAACCAGCATTTAGGGAAAGATGGCATTCATGGTACTTCACGTGCTTTCTCTCAGTTCTATTTTCTCAGGATTACAGAATTTTGAAAATAAATTTTGTAAAAGTTTCTGGGAAGGAAAATTATTATTTTTTGTGTTACTGGTTTATAAATCAGTTCCCTGATACTATTTTAGGCCTTTGAAGAAATCCAAGGACTGACAGATCAGGCAGATAAGTATATTGGACAGAAGACATTACTGACACGCAAACGAGATGGTCTGATTCGAAAAGTATCCACACTTTCAGGTGAGACTGGTTTTGGATGCAAACTGGTTGTAATCGTGGAAGAAAAGGCTCTTAGGAGTGAGAAAGTGTGGAGTAATTGGTGGATCCAGGTGTGTCATTCGTTCACATAAAATTCAGACTCATGATGCCAAACAAAGTCGCGCTAAGCTCTGACTCAGTGATAGGCTCATCATGCCGATAAAAATGGCTTTTCTTTTCCTTCATGCCTGAAGGAAGTGTAGAACGCTCTCTGTGTTGGGAGCCACAGGCTTCAGTTCCTTTGGAAGGGTGGGATGATGGTGATGGTGTCACTGGTCACTTCCTGAAATGCCTTTTCTGCTCAGCCCTTCACAGTTGCACACGGCTGTCTTTGGTCAGTACCAAAATCTCCGACTCCTTGCAGAGCTTTGCAAATGACTCCTTGTGCTGCTTTCCCAAGAACCAGTGCTCCTAGGGGCTAGAAGGTGTCAGCTCTGTACACAGAACAAAACTGCAGTAGATTGTAAGCTGCTGCTCATCTAGACATTTCACCTTGTATTTACTGTGTCTGTCTCATTTGGAAGTGTAGGAAAGCTGTGACACATTTTCAACCAGTGTCAAAATGTGAACAAACAAAATATTTTTCTAATCTTCTCACAGTCTGAGAATATAAACAGGGGAATACCTGTAAAGTAGAAATGAAAGATACTAAAATCTTCTGTATTTATGTAAATCCATTCATGCATATATAAAGTGTTTGGTTTATAAAAAGTAAAAGGTGTTGTAGTGAAGTCTAGCAACCTAGAAATGGATGAGGCCTTTTGAGCAGAGAATGAAAGCAAATAACTTCACAAAGTACTTACCTGATCTTTTGCATTCCCAGTGAAGACCTTAAATTTGATGAGGAGAAAGCCCTCTCACAGGACAGTTAGTTAAATATAGGTCTAATTAAAGATATACCAGGATGTAAGAATATAAATGCTAAGCAGAAAACAAGCTAATATAGCTACATGAACTTGGATCATACTGAACTGTGTGTATATGCAGAAAACAAATTATTTATAAAATCTGTGTGTTTTTCCAAGGTTAGAATTTTTATGGCAATGGTAAACTGTATGTGAGTTTACATTCAAATGCCATTTGAATAACAGGGTCCGTTAGTCCAAGAAATTTCATTCCAGGTAAAGGTAACATTTTGTCCAGTAGTCATATGTTTATCATTAGGAGATGTGGGATTTTTTCATAGCTGTGGGTGTTTTCAACTAGTACTTGCTCAGCAAGAGCCTGTGCTTGTCCAGGCTGATTTTTGCTTATCAGAGTAGCAGATAAATTCCAAAATGTGTGAATATTTCTGAATGGAAAAAAAATATTGGAATAAATAGGTAAGTGCTTCCCTCTGATATTTACTTTGTGGACATGGTGGTTATCTGTTTTATAGTAATTGAATAATGTCAGCTTAACACATTATTAGTTCTGCCTTCAGCATTTTAGTTTTGGAAACAGAGTTCAAAGGTAGGCTGACTCTCTGATAATTTTTCTGTAGGAAAGACAGAAGAGGTTGTCCTGAAGAAGCTGGAATATATTTATGCTAAACAAAAAGCAATAGAAGCACAAAAAAAGAAGAAAGAACCTGAGCCACAAAAATCAGCTGCACCCTCCACTGCTAGCACCCAGAAAGAAGGATCCTCTGCTGCCCCCAGAGAGCCAACCCCAATAGCAATGACAAACAGAAGGGGCAAGCCACTGATACTTGCCAGGACAGGAGTCCGGGCCACAGGTGGGCTACGAGTGCTGCATGTCCTGCATCAAGGGACAGCCTTTGAAGCTGCTCCCTGTGGGAGGGCAAAATGCCAGCTGGCTTGTGCAGGCAGCCTCACTCCTGAAACAGAATTGTGCATAGGACCGGGAAATGTCCATATGGTAGGTGTGGAAACCACTTGATTTCCATAAGAATGAGACCAGTACGGCTGAGGCCTTCAGGTGAATGTGACTTCAGAGTTTCAAAATGATGGGAAGTAAATTCTTACTAAGTTGTCCTTTGATCTCAGGGACTTTCACTGCAATCCAGCAGTAATTTCTAAGAGTTGAAGGTTTTTCTGCTGACTCAAAACCTGAAGTTCAACCCCCAGAATGCTGGGGTTGCTAGAACAGACTCTTTAAAACCTCCCTCCTCAAAATGCTAGTTCTCAGCATGATGGAAGTTTGCTCTTAAATTAAAGGGCAGAGTTTTCAGACCCTGGAGAGGTTTTTTGTAGCTGAGAACTTGTAGAGAAGTGTTAAACATTTGTGGAGACCTTACATCATAAATGTAGGAAGGAGCAAAAGAATGACTCCTTCCAGAGCTGTACCTAATGCTGGCTGGCAAGGTGTGTGTGCCAGAATAAATGAGTGTTTTACATACGTCTTTTCTTGTAGAGGACTCCTCAGCCTCTCTCACGCTCACGGCTGCAAGCGTAGTGATGACTCCTCAGGGGCAGGTGCTTACGCTGAAGAGCCCCCTGGTCCCAGGGCAGGTGGCAGCTGTTCCTTCCACGCTGCTGCAGGCTGAATTAAAGCCTCGAGGGGTTGGTACTACCACGACAACACAGCCAGGTAGGATCACATGGGATGATGTTTATCAGTATAGTGCTGTTCACAGATGTGCAGAGCAGTTTATGAAGTTAGTAAATTTGGCTTTAATGCTTCAGATTTTTTTTTACAACTTGACTGAAGTAGAACTTGACTCTGATAAGAGAGATTAGATGTCATGAACTCAAACTGTCAGTTTATCAACGGGTTAACTGAAATGTGTGAAAATGTTGCTATTCAGAAATTAGGGAAACATAGGGAAGAATTCCTAATCACATAACCAGTCTGCATTTCTCTTTTTACTACTTTAAAATGTTAGTAATAATGTGAAGTCTTGCCTTGAAGTGCACAGCTCCTGTTTTCCAGAAAAGTACTGTATCTGAGTATGTGAAAGGCTTTTGTTTCCACTTCATCCCCTGTTTTGCTTTTCTTGGATAAGGTATTACTTCTGTGATGATTCAACTGCCAGGATCAACAGTTCCTGTCCAAGTAAAAGGAATCATTACAAACTCCACCATTCCTATTACACTGTCAACTGTTGCAGGAAATCCAGTGCCCTCAACAGTAGTATCAGCTACAGCACCCCATTCAGGTAAGCTCTTTGTTTTTCATGGGTCTTTGTGCTTGCATGCAGGGAACTTTATCCTTGCGAAACTGAAGGTAAATTGTTTTCTCACTAGGAAGTAATGATAGGTGTTATTGTCTGGGTATTCAAGGAAAATCACTATTAAATGTTTTGAACAGTTTAGAGGGGCCTCTAGGAGATTATAGATTAGAGCTTCTTAACTTTCCTTCATCTCACTGAGGCTGCTTGCCTCCAGGAAAGTCAGGATAAGTGGATACTGGGATGTGTCTGTGATGTAATGCATCCTCCTGGGGAAGCTTCAGTTCAGAGTGCTGGTGGGGCTGCTGAAAATTTTTGCCTGTAACATCCAGACTCTTACTGTGGCACAACCCCTTCCCATACCCTGCCAGCTCTGCTGCCCATGGGAGGGCTGTTTTTCAGGACCTCATGCTGTATATTGGATCTAGGTGTGGGGTGGTTCCTGCCAGCAGGGCTCTGCTTGCCATCAGTTGTGCTAAAAGCAAGCCACTCACTTTATGCTTCCGTGTAGTTGTTTGGTCGTAATGGAAAAGGAAAGTTCACTTCAGATTTAGGGCTGGGAAAAATCTAAGTGCTATTAACAGGGAACAGCTTGGAGGCAGAAAATGAGTAATCAGTAGTCTCTGGAATGTCTCTGTAGTGCACAAAACCAGTACTGCATACTGTTTTTATGTGATCATAAAAACAAAGCATAAAAAATCAGTAAGAGGGAAAATTCTCATTTTGTTTGCCTTGTGCATCACCATCTGAACTGTAAGTATTGCAGTTGGTTGCACTGGAGCTTACTCTTGTTCTACAAGTTGAAAATTAAGCTATTGATGAGTTAAAGCTTCAGTTGACCAGAGCTGTGTAAGCAGTTTAAATTGCAGTTTACTTGAGGAAGACCTGAAAGTGGGCAAATTATACTTAGTTAGGAATTACCTCACAGTTAACACATATCCTGACGGATGCTGCTTTGTGTGATTTTGCAGACAGCGAAGATTCATTCATGATGCCAAAGATCGTTAATGTAACATCACTGGCTGCTGAAGCAGGCATGAATCTAAACCTGAACCGAAACAAAAACTCAAATGCAACAGCAGCTGGAGGGACTCCAGCTTCTGAGCAATCCTTGGCTGTAGCACCCCTTGAAACCAGGAGTAGTGACAACGTGCTTTCAGAAGAAAAAGCCAAACCATGTCTGGGAAACAGTGATGGAGATGGAAGAATTACCACAGGTCCAACAAAAGTTTTCTTTGAAAATAAAGATGCCCTTCCACAACTCTGGAACGTATCATGTACAAAGGAACCTCCAGAGTCCTTCAGCAAAAAGCTCTGCATTGGCGAGTTTGTAGGAAGCCAAGCCAGGAGGAAAGATGGTGATTCTGGAGGGGAAAGATTAAAATCCAAAGAATTGTCATTCCGCAAGCTGCAGATCAAAGATGCCAGGATAGAAATGGAATTGAGGAAAGTAGCATCGGCAATGGAGGAAGCAGACCTGGATACAAGTGAGATACTGAGCAGCATCGAGGAGAGCGATGACACCGATGAAACCCTCACTTCGCTGCTCAATGAAATCGCCTTCCTCAACCAGCAGCTGAATGACGATGCCTCAGCCATGTCAGAGCTGCCTGGTGCCCTCAGCTCAGATTTCTCTCATAAAGATGCAGAAGCTTGCCGGGGAACAGGCAGTGATCTTTCTGCTACAGATGGGTCTTCCTTCCAGTTTGGCCATTTGGGAGGCAGTTTTAAGGACCTTTCTGAAGTTCCAGAAAGTGGTGGCTCTTTAAGCCCCCTCCTGCTGCACCTGGAAGATGATGACCTTAGTGATGGGGACAAGAACTCTGGGGAGCCTTCATCTGAGACAGATGTTTTAAAAATAGTGATAGGTACTGAAATGAAGAATCCACTTTCCAATCTGTCTGTAACCAGTGGTGGGAATGGCAGAACAGTAACGACCTTGTCAGATGCCACTAATGTGACTCCACCAGTTTTGCAGATGAAGACTAACCCAGAAGCCAGTAATGCTGACACGTCGTGGAGGCCCATGCCCAAGCTGGCACCACTTGGTTTAAAAGTGGCAAGCCTGCCAGTGGACTCAGAAGGGCAGAGTAATAAAGTGATGCCCTTACTGGCACCTATAGTTGCAAAACTTGCACCTACTGGGGTAAAAAATTCATTACCTGCAACTCTTCAAGAAGGACAGGATAACAAAGTAATGCCCCCATTAGCACCTGTGGGGGCAAAGTTAAATACTACTGGGACCTTGCCTTCAAATTCAGCAGGCAAATAAGTGCAGATGTTTTTTATCAGACTGAAACAGAGATCTGTGAGCCAGTGTCATTGTTCAGCAGCCTCCTTCGTCTGCAACACTTGTTTTCTGTATAGCATCAGTACTGTGTTCATCTGAGGGGCAGGCCCCAAACTGTCAAATAAGTGTTAGGAAACTGTAAGCATGTTGATGTATTTTTACCTCACTGTTGCATTCTGGGTGTTCTCCTTCCCCTTCTCAAGACAACAGAGATGATCTATAACCATTGCTGGGCACATGGTATCCTTCCAAAATTGGGTTCTTCACAGAAATAGTTTGTCAAAGGACTGAGAAACTGAGGCTGTTGAAAGATTTTTTTATTTTCTCCCCTGTAGGGAGGCAGCTTGCTTGTTGGAGAAAAAAATATGGATTTTTTTTTTTTTTTTAATATCAGGCAAATTATCTATGCAGAAATGACATTGTTCACATTTGTTTTTAATATTTGCAGAATATGATAAATATGCAGAAATCAGGTTGTAGTTACTCTCAAAATTGATACCTAGAGCAGCAGAAGGGAAATCTGAGACTGCAGAGGGCTGAAGAGAAAAGGCTTTTTCTTTGGTGCTAGATAGTTCTCTAGCAGAGACTTTTTAAGAGCTTATGCACAGAAAATTTTAATAAACATTTATAACTCTGACTGCTTGGGGAAGAAAAATCTATTTCCCAATGTAATTAGAAGGAGGACAGTATGTTAGCTTTAATAATACTGTCCTCACTCTCACCTCCTGTCCCCACACAAATACTTCCCCATTTGATGCTTAGGACATCTGTAAGGAAAAATTGCAGAGAGTTGAAAGAAAATGTGGGCACCCTATTGCTGCATCTTTAAATCCATTGCTGAAGTAGCTAGAGTGTTTTCCCAGGTCCTATTTTCTTTCCTTCTGTCATTCTTCAAGATGTATGTCGTGGCTGGGAATGTTAATACTAAGTATTGCTTTGTGAAAAGGCAGAATGCTTTCAGGAGTCTTGTAGCCTGGCGTAAGTGAGCGAGGTGTACATGTGAATGTAAATATGCAAATATGTGTATAGCTTTCCAAACCTTTCATTTCTTTATAAATTCAGGAAAGGTACTCAGAGGTTTCTCACTGCATTTGCACAAGCTGTGTATAGCAAAAAAGTCAACAAAAATGCTCATTACCAGGGAAATAGGGCAGTATTGAATCACAAGATGTATTTTTTATTCTTCTCTGCCACTGCTTACTCAATAACCTGTAGATGCTCTTCACTGTTCAACTGTTGAACTGTGAGGGGCCTGCAGACTGTAAAGATATTTATATTTTTGTACACAATTTCTGTTTTCATAGTTTTCTTGACAAATGAAGTTTTCAGCCTCGGAGAGATGATTTGTTAATGAGTGTATACACAATCTTTTCCTATCAAGTTTGTAAATATAAGTTACGGTGCGCTTGGGGGGCTTCTTAACTGCTCCGGAAAGGTAAAAGATGTTGCCGTGAAAATTGAAAATGATACAGAATTTTGATGGTGCATTTTGTTTTATGTTCAGGAATGTAATTCCATGTTTTAACTGTTCCAGCAGCAGTAGCTGGGATTACCCCCTGCCCTTCAAGTTCCCCATATTTGGTGATGCAGTAATCCAGGAATTTCATCCTTCCAGCACTGAGGTTGTGCAGGTGTTGCGAGTGATGTTCTTCCACAGTGAGGTAGCAGTGTTTGTACAACCATACACCCTGTTCAGTATGTTGCATCTTCTGGATCCATGTCTAGGTTAGATCCATCAGGGAATATACATACATTGGGTGTTTCCTCATCTTTTTATTATTTCTATTATGCCACAGAGGAGAGAAGCCCTTCAAGCTCAGTGTGTGTAAAGGTACTCCAGAGACTACTCAAAAAAGATTTTTCACTTGGCCATTCTAAACAATGTGTTTTAAAGTAGACACATACAACTCTCTTTTGCCTTTTGCGTATTTACTATTCTAGTATTTTGTACAAGCCGCATATTAGTGATTTGGAAAAGAGAATTTAGGTCATTATGAGAGTCCTGCAGGGTCTTACAATTGTCACTTACTGCCTTAGGAAAGGGGATTTACAATCCCAGTAAGTACTTAGACAAACTTTGCTTATTAATTTATAATTACGTTAAATTATAATGTAATTATAAAATAATAATTAAGCATTATAATTAAGCTTATAATTGCTTATAGTTAAGCAAGATAAATGTTGCTTAATATTATTAAGGATTTTAATCTTATTTTAAACTAGTAGAAATCTGGAGTAACTAAATTATTTTACTAGCACTACATCAGACTTTTAAATTTATTTACTTGGGAATCTGGTTCTGAGCATTTCCAATAGGCTGAAGTTGCTTATTTTTTTTAACTTGGGGCTGTTTGTTTCGCCAATAGATTTAATTCCTCCTATGTGAGAAACAGCAACAAGACTTGTGCTGTGATTACTTTTAAATTTCTATTCACTAACCCTGTTTCTGCACCTCACTTTTTTCATGGTTCCAAACAGCCAATTTTAATTAGCACACAGAATTGTGTGCTCTCTGTGGGACAGAGAAGGCCATAATATGATAACTGATCACACATGATGTAAAAGAAATGCTGTACTATTGAAGATGTTCTGTTTATTATCTGGTAGCGTAGAATTTCTTGATGTGAATTTACTGTTTGGCACTGGGCAGTAAAAGAATTTTACTGCAGTAAAGATGTCAAGATGACAGCAAAACCTTTTGGTCCCTAATTGTTATTAATGAATTAACTAAGGACAGCCCCCCAGTCTGGCTGTAAAAGGTGGCGTTTGGTGCGGTTCTGAGAAAGAACTTTGACAGGTTCTACCAGCCAACAAAGCACGTTTGAAATGCTCTTGGGTTTTGTTTGTTTCACTGTGTCGTGTCTGTAGCAGAATATTTTGCTATGAATTTAAATGCTGACTCTTTGCCCTTCCCTTAAGCTCCCAAACATTTAAAAAATTACATATGCTGTCATTTGAGGCAATAATCATAGAATATGGCACCTAATGAGAAGATTCTGGAAACAGGAGAACCAAGGAAACCCCTGCAAGGCGCACGCTCTCGCTTGACCAAGAGACCTGGAGATTTTGTTTTTTTACACATCTGTAAATAGACT
Organism: Illadopsis cleaveri; assembly: GCA_013399915.1. Lineage (NCBI taxonomy): Eukaryota > Metazoa > Chordata > Aves > Passeriformes > Timaliidae > Illadopsis > Illadopsis cleaveri. The sequence goes on from VXBB01014817.1 coordinate 150,105, forward strand.
GGAATGTTTTTAAGAATATAATGAAATGTCAGATTTAGCTTTTTTCCTTTTATATATTAAAATATATCTTTCCCTCTTTTTTGCTTTTGAAAAATTGATATTTTTGTAGAAATCTAACAATTCAAGACTCTTAACTGTATGTGAGGGACAAAGTGTAAAACTAAAATAAACCAATCAAAGTCAACTAGAAACTGTCTTTGCAAGTTTGTTACAGGGAGAGAGAGAGGGAGCAGAAATTGTGTGGTGGGCTGTTGGTGACATGTGGCATTGGACCTGAGCAAGTGGTACATGAATATTCTGAGGCAGAAATTTTGGCAGCGCAAACATCCGGGTTTGGTTCAGACAACTCAGAATTTTTTGCCTTTAGTCTTAGCAGTATGCAGGAAGTGTCTTGCTTATAAGAGGGGATTTTGTCTTGCTGAGTGCAGAAAAGGCACCAAAGGGACTTTATTTTCTACGAGATGCATCCTGAGCAAGAAGCCAAGGGGGTTAACAGTTGGTCATGGCACAGAAAGAAAAAAAACCCTGAGAGGTGAGAGATTAAGCCCACAGAAAAGCATTCTTCAGATTCCTTACCCCAACCCCAAGCCTGGGTTTATCCTTTGTTTCCTTTAGAGAGGTTGAACACGAGGGCTGTCCTAATGGAACAGGTTTGCAGATCTGCCTTCAAGTGAAGTGTCAGAGGAGAGAGACTTTTTAAAATGAAATAGGTAAAATGCGCTTAATGAAGAGCTGTCTATGGCTTCCATGTGCAGTAAATAGAAGATAACAGACTTGCAAGTGTCTGTGGGTTCTTTTTTTGGGATTTTTTTGGTTGGTTGGTTGGTTGGTTGGTTGGTTGGTTGGTTGGTTGGTTGGTTGGGGGTTTTTTGGTGGTGGGTACTTTTTGGGGGTGGTTGGTTGGTTGTGTTTGTGGGTTTTTTTTCCTTTTTTTTTGATGGTATTTTTTTCTTTGTTATGTAGTGCATTTCTACAAATGAGAAGTTAGTCTTACAGACCTGGGAAAAGAAAATACAAGAAAATAAAATGAAGAGAACTACACATGAGGGTAAGCTTCTTGACTGGAGAAGAAATGTCACAGAATTTATTTAAAAAGAAACATCAGATCTCACAGGAAAGAGTTAATAAAAATTATTAACACAGCATTATTTTTTGAAATTTCTCATTAAACCCTTCAGCAAGGCCTCATCCAATTGCTCCTTATTTTAAGGGCTAAAGTTACTTCTTGGAATATAAAGAAATATAAGCATGAAGTATATCCAGTCAGGCTTGCAATGGAAAGAACTTTCCAATAGAGGCAAATAATCTGTGCTGGGATCTGTGATTTCCAGCATATTCATTGTGTTATTGGAGATGCAGATGGTGGTACAAATAAACTCTGTTGACAATGAAGAGTTACAGGGAGCCTGTGCAGTAACTGATGCTACAGCCAGATTTGAGTCTTATAAATGCAATCCAAAAATGTGCAGGACCAATTTTTCCATAATGGGCAATGAATGGAATCTAAATTAATAACTGTCATTTGGGGTCATGGTAGTTGAGGAACTGTAATGCCATTTGTTGTGACTTGAGCTCAGTGCCTCATCTATTTGCCCTTTTAACTGCTGCTACAGACCAAGAAGGCATCATTACACCACAGCGTACTTGGCTGGTTTTGCTCATTTGGATTTTCTGTTGCCTCAGCTTGCATTTTGGTTGTCCATCTTGTGTCTCTTGGGAGTTGGAGGCATCTGACAGGTGAGAGCTCTTCTGGAGGTGTCCCTCTCTAAATTCTGTTAATAGAGTTCTACCCCTGAAAGCATTTAGTTTCCACTTGTCTTGGTCTTTTCTGATGAAGAGGAAAGCCTCAGTGTGTCCTGATCAGCTGCCTGGGCCTTGCAGACTGCCAGCACAAACCTCCTGTGCAGTGTTTCCAGCAGCTGGAAAGACCTTTGCCCCGGGCTTCCAGCCACACGACCTCCCGCACGCTCATCAGCGCGAGCACATCCCGATGCCAGGGAGGCCTTCGGGGCCTATGGCTATGTCTGTCTAATCCAGTTCTGCACCCAGCCCAGCAGCCTGTGGTGTCTGACCTGAGCTGGTGTCTTTGGGAATGTCCCCACTGTGCCCTGTTTTGGTGAGGCCGCTCTCTAGCAGCCCCTCGCTGCCAGCAGAGTTCTGTGACAAAGCACAAAGACCTCTCCTTGCTTTAATGGTGGTCCCTTACCTGGCTCATCTTGCTCTTGTGAGGGCTCCCTGATTTTTGTAGGGCTGTCAGCATACAGGACTGTGGTTCCTCGAGGTTACAGTGTTGGCCCTGGCTCTCTAATGTAAGGTGGATGCTGAAAATCAGAGTGGAGAGACTTGAACCCAAAGGCAACATTTAGCCAAGCTGTCTCGGCTCTCGGCATGGGAGTAGCTGTCAGCGGAGCAGGATCCCTGCCTGTGAAAGATGTGGATGTGATGGGGGGTGTATCAAGGGGCAGTCACAGCCACATGGGTGTGAACAGGTGGGCTGCTGTGCTCTAAGAGCTGGGCCAGTCTCTGCCAGCCAGCTGGGACCAGCCCCGGGAGGAGGAGACAGGCTTTCCTGCTGCCTTTGACTTCCTTTCCCGTCCCTGCCGAGCGCAGGGCTCCCTGTAGTTCACCCGCGTGGCGCAGAGCGGTGCCCCTGGCAAGTGCCGCAGCGTGCTGTGCCTCGTGGGCTGAAACCAGGCAATTAAATAGCAGCTAAAAAAAGATATGCAGACATAAGCTGTGTGCCATTTTTAGAGGCTTTCAGCACCGATTAACTCCTTAGACAACAGCTGTATGAAACAGCCTGCCCAGCTCTTCCCGGTCTGCTCTGCTGGCCAAATCCCAGGCCTGCTGGGACAGGGCTGTGGCTGCCCCTAACAGAGCAGCAAAACCTGGGGGTGTGCAGCTCCTCCCTGGCTTCTCCCGGGCATGGGGCTCTATGGGCACAAAGCTTCTGGGCAAAGTCTGTAGGCTCACGTGGGTCTGCAGAGCTTACACAAGCAATGGGTTCCAGTTTGCAGCTGAGGCTACTGAGCACTGCAGGGATATAAAACTTTATGCCTCTGAGGTGCCACTGATGACTCCCACCCTTCTGGACCTTCTGCAGTGTGAAAGGATGATCAAGACTTGTTTGATTTATAGCACCAGCTCAACTGCTCTGTTTAACAAGAAGCCCATTAGCAGGACAAAGCTTTACAGGTGTTTTTAGGACAGCACACCGCTGTCCGCTGAAGGCTGTTGCAGCAACACGTGCAGCTATAGCCTCTGTTTCAGTGCCTGGCCAGGATTTCTTGCAGCAGGGAGAGGAGAAGGGTGGGTCTGCATTGGAGCTGACTCAGTAGTTTGGTAGAGCAACTGGGGAAGCTGCTGCCAGCTCTTGCACCACCCATCCCTTGCTGTCTTCACAGTGCCCTGAGTGCCAGACCCCCTTGCAGGAGCTGCACAAGCTGCTCTTGGCCTGAGGGCCAGGTGCTCCTCTTTCTCCTCTTCCACCAGTCCTTCCGCCTGCTCGGGCCTGGATCTCTGATCCCCATCCTCTGTGTAAGGAAAAGGGGCTTAGACTCTGTTGGTTCCTGCCCTGCTCCCTTGCCTGCCGTCACACATACACAGCAGCACCTCAAAGCCCAGGTCTGTGGCTACACTCACCCTCTGGTACCAAGTCAACTGCTGAGCACATGCTAGATTTTCTCTTCTAAAAAGCAGCAGTTCTCTCATCTCATTGCCCATCCCTCTGCCCTCTTTGGGTTCCCTCTGGCTCACCCTGCCCTCTATATGGCTGAGGGCTTGCCAGATGTACTCCTTTAGTCACAAAACATGTTCCAGCCTAAGGTGTCCTAAAACAGCAGTAAAATTTTTGAAGGGATCCTGGAATTCCTTGCTGAGTTGCTTTTCTTCTGAAGGAAAAACCTCAGTGGAGACAAGGTGTCTGGTTTCTTTTGGTATCCAATGAAGGCTGGAGCTGTTTGTGTAAACAGCAGCTAAAGGTGCCTCTTCCTGCAGGAGCTGTTTCTTGGCATGGGTGAAGCTGCACTGTCCTTGACCATGGGGGCCAAGAGGGGACCATGGACCCATGGGGGCACAGCTCTTGATAGGACAGCCTTGTCTCTCCCTGCCTAAGCCTGCGGCACAGGCAGTGCTGAGCTTTGAAAAGGTGTGAGCTAATGTTGTGCCTTATTTCGAGACGTGCTGGACCTGGATGTTACTATAAAACGTTATGTAGCTGGAGTAAAACATGATTTGACCAACCATTAGTGTCCCTTTGGGGCCTGGCTGGAGTTTGGAAAGGCAGCAGGCCTGGACAAAGTCCCCCTGCCTGGGCAGTCCTGTGTGGGAGCAGGACACTGGGGCGGATGGGAGCTGGTGGGAGCCCCACATGTTTCCCTTGGATTCAGGGCAGGGGCAGCTGCTGGCTTGGCCAGGACTGGCTGGGTTTGGGGTGTGTGGGCGGTGGTGGTGTGGCCTCTCTGACAGGGGACAGGTTATGGGGCTGGATAACTTCAGATGGGCCAAGCTTCAGCAAACTTCAAACACGTGTGGAGGTTTCCATGTATGAGATGGATAATACAGCAGTACGATTTTCCTGCTCTGGTTGTTTTGATACCTTTCTTAATGGTGTAGATCTGATGTGATCGTGTTTTAACTTCTGTTAAGGTGGGTGGCTATAAAAGCATGACAGGGAAAGGAGGTGCTGGCAAACCTTTTGCAAGAACAATGATTAACTCCTGCTCCCCAACCAGTGTCTGCACTTCTAGATTACAATGGCTACTTGGTTTCATAAAACGGCTCAAGCAAACTTGCCGCTCATGACTGCTTTTGCAAAGCTTTGAATTTGCTTCCTTAGCTTTTGAATGTCTATGACAAAAAAATCTCACCCCACAAATGTTTTGTGGCTCTGATATGTGGGGCAATCAACTTGAACCGGGAGGCTTAGCCTTCAGGAAAAAATTTTAATAAACAGCTCCCACCAGGCAAGCTGAACTGATGGCAGCCACAGTGGGAATTGTTACTACTGTGCTCCAGTGTAGACAAGGCCTCATTGTCTGGCTTTGATGGGGAAAATGTCCAGTTTCGCAAAGTTTGCTGAGCAAGGGAGAAAATAATTATATTGCAGATCAGCTTACAAGAGGCACATTCATGTTTGAAAGAAAACTTGATTTTCATAGGGTGAGGAAGAAAAGCATAACTGCCAAAGGAAAAAGCCAGCGGCATTGGTGACCTACTAAAACACGAAAATTGCCCCAAGTCAGAAGTTATTCCTGGCTGAAGGTGAGTCCCAGGGGGCTGGATGCTTGACTGTGGTGGAGAGGCAGACAGTGCAAGTGGGAAGTGTGCAGGAAACCAAGCAGTCCTGTGCCTCTGAAGGTGCTCTGTGCTGCTAGCACCGGGTGCGAGGCAGATGTGGCAGAGAGCAGAGCCCTTGTGTGGCTGGACACAGAGCTGCTGCTGCTGCAGCTGCATTGCCTCAGGGCCCAGTGCTCTCGTGTCTCCAAGCTCCCCCATGGGCATTGCCAGGGCAGCAGCTATGGTAGCAGAATCCCACATCTCCATCCTCTCTCTGCAGCCTCGGGAGCCCACAGGGGATTCAGGCAGGCCAGCACCTCCACAGGTCACTCAGCCCTGCCACCACCCCCAGGTGTGTGACCAGCCACAGCAGCACCACTGCCTCGAATCTGCCCAACTCACAGTGTTCAACTCCTGGTTACTGCAGCTGAGATTTCATTTGCATTATTTGAACAAAACATTGGAAATGTTTGTTTCATGTGCTTCTATTTAGGAAGGCCACAGGGCAAATGGTGAAGGCACACACTTTACAGCACTGGGCTGGCTGTGCAGAGCCACGTGCAGCTGGCCCTGGCTGCTGGCTGGCTGCCTCCCACTGGCACTGGGAGTATTTGCTGAAGCCATTTTGGTTGTCTCCCCAAGGGGGAGGATGTAATTATCTTTTTGCAAGATTGCATGTAATTTTCTCTTCACTATCTTAAAGAAAAAGAAAATTGAAACAGAAGCAGAAATGAACTGTGCAACAGGCTGATAACCTATTAATTCTTTCATTAGATTGAAAGCAAAGCACCAAGGAATCTAGTGCTATAAATCTTGGGGGTTTGTGAGCATTTCTCTCAAGGAAGCATGTACTCTTCTCTTTGCAGGAAGCTGCAACACCAGCAGAAACCCAGTTTGTTGTCATGGCAATGTCAGTAGTTGCCTTCTCTGTATGCCAAATCATAGGCACTCATAGAATCATAGGAAAATTCACATAGGAAAGGCCCTCTGGAGATCTGTAGTCCAGCCTCCTGTCAGGGGCAGGGGCAGTCGTGAGATCAAACCAGGCTGATCAGGTCTTTCTCTATCTGGGACTTAAAAACCTCAAGGGATGGAGATAGTGTCTGTTCCTGGGCAACATTTCTAGGCTGTTGTTACCAGCCTTCTAGCCTTCCTAATTCTAATCATTCTGAGAATAATATTTGGGTTTGCTGTGACTTTGGTATTTATTCACCGCATTTTCTTTTTTCCATCACTGTGAGAGTGTGTGGCTATACTTTTATATTTCTCTCTCAGTCAGTCGTGCCAGATAACTAACAGGCTGTGTGCAATTTTCTTATATTTGACATTCGTTTTCTGCCCGCACTGGCACTGCTTAGGGAAAGCATCCCTAGTCAGACCTGTATTTGCACATTAGCAACAGGAACAAATTCATCCATCCGTCCAAGTGAAATGTGCACTTGAGTGCTCTTCAGATAGACTTGCAAGCACACAGAAGCTGCCATTAATCCCAGTCCTTCCTATTTGTTGTCATCTATGTAAAATGTGCTGGACTAAAGAAAGGAGAGAGCATGGGTTTGTGTTTGTCCTTGTCCTGAAGGGCACTCACTTGCCAACTCTCTTTTAACAGGATTGTTTCACGAGTTTTGTGTTTCACTCTCCTCCAGCTGGTGTCATATTTAATATACCACGTCCTGTCCAAGGACCAACTGCTGTCCAAGGTTTGTCTTGTTTAATTGAATTATGGTTGCCATGGGGAGTGGAAAGTTCAGATTTTGTTCTGCATGGTGGATTTCGTGAGCCAAGGTATATTACAGAGAAAGGGGGAAACCTGGATCTCAAAGTCTGTGTCAAGGAGCAAGAGGTTAAATGGAGGAGATTTAAAAAGGTGTTTATGGTAATTTGTTGCCCTGGTTCCCAAGGAAATTAAGTTAGAGTTGGGCACAAAATTTAGGCTTAATGGAAAATGCCAGTTCCACAACCAAATGCCACAGCTCTTGTTGTGCCTATCTCCATGTCATCTCCCTGCTTGCTGAACAGAGTTCACCCTGGGACTGAGTTGTGCTTTGCCTCTGAGACCTACTAAAGTCCTCTCGGAGTCTCTCTAGAGAACCAAGCACAAGCAAAGGGACTGACATTGACTGCATACTTCTAGGTAGGATACTGGCAACACGTCAGGAAAACTACAAATAGATGCAGTGCCAAAATTTCTGGTATTTGGTTTCCAAATAGCACAACATGTAGTTTGCATTTCAGTCCCTGTGCCTTTCTCCAGCACCTCTGAGGTGAGAGGATGGAGCTTGGTGTTCAGGGATGCCACAGTGCTAAGCCCTCTTCCACAGGCTCTGTAACAACCCCTGTGGGCCTCGGTACTGACCTCTGTGCCAACCTGACATACGGACCCAGACACAGCCCTGCCTGCAGGAGGGGGCCACAGAGATGGGCACCCCGGTGGGAAGCAGCAGAACATCTCTGCAGGAAGGTCTGGAACACAACAGAAAGTTTTGGGAAAAGCTCTCTAGCAAGGTTTTGCTTTGATGTTTACTTTTGTCTTTTAAGGATGTGAAAGGCGAAAAGTAGTGCAAATGAAGGAAACATTCGTGATATGTTCCCCTCCAAGCAGGAGTTCATGAGAACAGATGAGGAAACTGAGGCAAAAAGCAGTGCCTGAAACCCATCCAGCTGAGAATTGCCTAACAGCATGAGAGATTGAGTGGGGTAACTTCCATGCTCTGTTGCATTTGATTTTCCAGCTTTCACACTTCAGACCTCAGCATGAGGGCAGAGCTGTGACATGAGAGGAAATTTAGAACACCATCACTGTGCTAAATGTGATTGTGGGAGGCAAAGTGAGCAGTTGCAACAACTGATACAAATGGGTGGGTTTCATGGATTGCAATATAACGCTTTGACATCACTTGCTATCAGAGGGACTTTCGTATTTGCTTGCTCACAGTTTTGCTCTAGTTCTTTAATTTTGCTAACAGTAGTAAGAATAAAAGGCATCTGTGGAGGCCGTACAGCACAGTCAAGCTGTAAGATCTGTCATGTTGTCTTTTTCTCAGGGCAAAACTCAAAGCTGCCTGAATTCTGGTTTACATTGTCAGCTTGCTGCGGAGCACCAAGAGCAGGACTAACTCCAGCCAGGGCACTGCCCGCTTTGGGCTTGCAGAAGATATTCATGCTGCATTGTTCTTATTAATTACAGCTCTCCAGAAACATAAGGCACGGGATGGAGGAAAATGAAACAAACAGGCTTATTTAGGTCAATTACAAAAGTACGGGCTAATTGCAAACAAAGTGGCAAAACAGGAGCAGTCGAGGCTCAGAGGGAAACAATGTGAACAGTGACCTACATACTCTTGGGGAGCGAGGGAGGTTAGACAGCAGGCCATTGGGAACACCAGCTCAGCAGAGTGGGGTTTGCAAGCATCTCTCCTTCCAGGTCCCTGGGCCAGGGCCAGCCTCTGTGCTGAGTACCATCCGTGCAGTGTGTGCAGAGCTGGCCTCACCACGTAAGAACATTCAGGGAGACATCGGCCAAGTGATACAGTGGCATTGTTCCCCTCTGGTGTTTAGCCCCACAGAAAGCTGCAAGGCGTCTTCTGTGACGGCCGAATCTGGAAAATAACAGCTTCCTGCTTTCCATTGAAGAACAGTCTGGGAGTGAAGATGGTTAGTTTGTGTGCTCTTGCTGACGCTATCAGAGGGAGGACAAATGAAGGACAATCAGATGTTTAGACATATGCTGGAAAACCTATCTTGTGATCCCTTTCTGTGCCTGGAACAGTAAGGAACTCTCTCTAATCTCACCTGACCCAACATAACATAGCCCAACTGAACAGTCAACAGGCTTCTGGGTGATCTTAGAGCAGTCAAGCAGCAGCTTTCAGCCTCTGCTCAGTGAGCCATTACAAGTACATTTAAGATATTTGTGGAAAGTAGCTCTTCTTGACTACCTTTCACAAACACCTTAAGCCCACTGCCAACAAGATGAAGTGTGTAGATGTCTGCAGCCCCACTCACTGCAAAAAGTTTATGGGTCCAAAACTGGGAAAGGTATAAAGTCATTGTTCTAAGGGAGGCCTTTATCCCTCCTTACAGAGTTCAATGATAATTTCATCCTGTGGTACGTATTTCCAGAGAGCAGTAATTAGGGAGAACAATGGAACACAAACAACTCCTACAAAAGGGAACAAGGATTTGGCATCCCTTATTTAACTACCAGCTCAGTCAAATGCTTTCCTATCATGTGGTTTTCAGCTCTAGACTCCCCTTGCAAGTAGGAGTATCCAACATCCAATCTCTGTGTGCCTGCCAGCCCTGGCACCTGTCCAGTCAATAGGAGACAGCCCTCTCCTATCTGCATGGTGCTGCTCTTGTCTCTACCCACATCTAAGGTCTCAGATAACTACACTCCAAAAGTGAGAGAGTTCATGCAACACTACAGTCCCACCGAGGGCTTTTGAGACTGTCAAACCATTTTGCCCTGTGTGTAAAGGGGTCCAAAGTCTATTAGATCTAAGCTTGAAAGGACCCCTGTGGATTAGCCTGGGTACCATGCCATGGCTTGTCTGACCAGCCAAAGCTGTGATGGTGGTGGTGTGTTCACTGGCTCCAGGCAGTGTCCAGGCTGAGTTTTTGCCTCAGTACTTGATGTTTATCCTCCCTTGTAACCTCCATGTATCCAGCAGGAAGAACAACATGTTTACATTCAGCAGCTAATGCAGAGCATTCTCATCCCCTGCCACTGAAAAATGGACAACAAAGACAGGTCCTGCTTCTGGTGGAAATTTAATGGAGTTGTAACATCATTTATCTCCCTCCACAAGCTGGCTATTGCACAAATGTGTGGGCCAGGCCACAGCTAGTGGGGATAGCTGTTCACACAGCTAGTGTTGTACTAGTGGAGAGGCTGGAACAGAAGCAGTAGGGGCTGTGGCCTTGGTCTTAGGGAGCCACTGGCCCCTCAGTGCCCTGCCAGGCTTGTCTGCCCCTGCAGCACTCAGGTGCTGGTGAGGGTCTCCAGAGGACTGCTCACCACACGACCTGCCCAAGGTGGCTGTGGGAAGTCCAGCAGCTATTCCTCCAGGCTTCAGTCAGCTGGCATGGATTTTATTTTTATCAGTCACATCTGCCACATCACAGCAGGCTTGGAAGGACACCTCACAGCACACCGGATGCACATGTGCCTCAGGCACCAGGTGAGTCAGAACACAACCTTGCTTTGACAGCTGAGTGGACACTTGTGCGCACTTTGCTAATTATGTTAAAAATAATTTTAATTGAGGGCATGGGTTTTGTTGATTCCTTGAAATACAGGAGTGACACATAAGCAGACTAGTTCACCTGTTAGAATAGCAGAGTCAAAATTGAAATGGATTGTAATTTTTTTCCTTTAGTTAAGGGGATATTCTTCTAATTCAGAAAAAAGTGAGTATAGCTGTGCCTGGGATTTTGAAGTACATCTCTGCACATTTTGTCTTATTACAGAAAATATTAGTCCTTAGTGGATACAAGCCTTTTCTAAGCAGTAACTTTCTATCTTCAGCTGGACTTTCTATACTACACATTTTGTTAGTACTCCCCATGGTTTCTCTTTATCAGCACAATTTCCTGGCAACCAGCTGAATGGCAATCATGAATGTATATTTTTCTTTTTTTAGAGCACAGCTGAGATCTACGGTATAAGCATATTCTCCCTGGATGCATTATGAACCATAGATGTCTACATGACTTTTCTATGGGAACACATGAAGAAAAGATCCTCTGTAAGTGCTGGCTGGATTCTAAATATTTCAGGTCAGGTATCAGGAGCCTGATAAAAAGACCTAGGCTATGGTTGGAAACAATTTCCAGAAACTCATTATGCTTATCCCTTGTAGCTGTGGCAATAAATGAGAGAGAGGAAGAGACAAAGCTCACTGCCAGAAAACAAGTCAACAAAAGCAACTAACTCTGGGTTTCATCACCTGACACACTGTACGTTAAGTTTTGAAGGCCTCCGTGTGTCCAGAAAAGAATTCTCGGTGCCGTTTGCCAGGGCAAATTAATATCTAATTAAGAGGTTAATAATGAAATTATTATTAAGTTCACAGACATCTTCATAGTTGGAGAAATATATATATGCTTATACCATAGATCCCAGCTGTTCTTTAAAAAAAGAAAAATATACATTCATGCCTGGTAGCTTCTTTTCTTCTCTTACCCTCTACCTGTCTAGTTTCTCATATGGTTATTTTTATTCTGGACTAGACCAAAGTTGTTTATCTTTCCTCCTCCACCCTCTCTCCACATCTGAGTGCCTGCTGTTCACTGCTCTAACAAGAAGTCAACAGGAGGAAAAAGGCATAATGACCCTGCTGAATCAACATCCTGTGAGGCTGAAATGACAGTCATTATCCTAACTGGAAAGCAGCACTATGGTCCTTTGGAGGTTGGAGGGTAGGCAGATCTTACAAGAGAAGACCAAATACTCTTCTTTTACAGAGTTTAAAGCCTGTGGGAAAAATGTGTTCTCCACTCTTCGCTTGGCCTGAAAGCTGCTCAGGAACATAGCAGTGAGGGTGTGGAGCAAACTGTCTGTCCCCACTACTTCTGCAGGCACATGTGAAGGTGGTAAACCCATCCTCTAAGCTGTGTGGGAGCTGTGAATCCTCATGAGGGTGACATTGATCCCTGACTAACTCACCTGGTCACTGAGCTGGCCTCAATTGCTCATGCTGGCTGCCACAGCTTCCAGTTTGGAGCTCCCTCTAGTACCAGAGAGCAAGTCAGCTCCAGCACATCGGTGTCTGAAAAAATGAAATCCTTTCTCAGATCTGTTTCTCTGACTGAGCAAACAAATTTAAAATGGCAAAATCCCAAGCTGATCAAGCTACCACCCAGGGGCTTGGCTGTGATGTGGTATCAGCACATCAGGGTTTCAGAGGCACAGAGCACCTTGCAGCCCCATCACACAGAGAGTTTGGAAAGCACTTAGTGTATCCAGTCATGGGAGTACATCTGCCCTCAGCGTGTCAGCACGGCTGTCTGGAGACTCAGCCCATGCTCCCTGCCTGGCCACAGGTGGTGGGAAGAGCTTTGTAAGGAGAACAAGTTCAAGGAAAGGTTTAATATCACACTGAGAGGGCTCATGTGGCATTCTGCTCTGTTGCTTTGTGCCTTCTTTAATGTGCTCTTTTTTATCACCATATTCTTAACTAGGAAAATAACTTTCTTTTAAAATCACTTCTAAAATGTTCCTTTCCTGTAGGGCTCAGAGCCCTACAGGGTTACAGAACTTTTGCAAAATGCTGTTTCTTAGAAAAGCACAGAGGATTTCTGCAACAGAGAAAAACATTTTCAGATACTTCATTACCTAGTGTTTAAAAACATGGCATTTAATTTGTTGAGGCATCTGTTCTTTCATTATTTAAGGCATTCCTCAGAAGACTTCTTTAAGAACACATAATTCAAGACCAAATGCTGGAAACGTCAAACATAAACGACATAATTTATTCATGGTACATTATCCTTTCTGTCAAGGAAGAATTCATGACTCTAGAGTGAAGGTGAAAATCCTGTTACTTTTGGTTATCATCTACTGATTTCAGTCAAGGTGCTGCCCTGTGGAGACAGGCCCTACAGGAACATACTGTAAGAATACAAGCTTTGTTCAGAAATAAAGGTAATCTGTGGCAATAGTGAGGAGGCAATAATGGCACAACAAAAGAAACAGCAGCAAGCGCTGGGGTGAGTGAGCTCAGGGTGAAGCACTTGCCCCAGCACAAGCCACACATGCACCTTTAATGAGCTTTGACACAATGACTGGCCAGCAGATTACCGGCTTGACTGCTGCCAGGGGAGAGCTTATTTTGGACACCACGAGCAAGAGCAACATCAGGAGGCTTGTCATGGAGCAGCAGGTTTAACAATTGCTTCTAGTCATACCACTGAATGAAAGTAGTTTCTCCATTTCAAGTGGTTTGGTATTTTGTGGAGGATAGGGCTGGGAGAACAGAAGCCATGCAGGACAGCATCATCTGCTCTGGTTTCACTACAGCTAAAGCTGCAGTAGTTGTACAGTCAGTGCAAGGGTTTTGTACTAACCTTTCATAAATTTGATATTACAATTGGAAAGTCATATACCTCTAACAATGAAACAGTGCAGTAAGACTTGTACTGCAATACCTAGGGGAAACCGGTGTTTCCTGCCTGTTTCCCTTCTGTATTACTGAGATCAAAGGAAAAAAGGGCAAGAGTTTTTATTAATGGAACTATAGAAAAGGTGTCTTTAAAAACCACTGGCAAGATCTTTTCTCTTTAGGACAAATGGAAGAAACTGTGACATTTCATGCTGCTTCAAATATAACTAGAAAGGTAGTATGCTTTAGTCTGAAAATCAGAACCATCTGTTCCCTGTCCCAGTTCCTTTTCAGTGAATTTAGAAGTCCAGTGATGTTTCAGAGTTATCCTGTCTCTTCAGTCGCTTCACAGACACAAAGAATTGTAATCACAAATCACATTATGCTGTGCTCAGCTTCCAACAAAAGAGGAACAATCCTACTTGCATTTAAACAGCGTCTCACAAGCACACATCTCAGCTGCCCCTTGTTTTCAAAGACATCCCTCCGTTCTTTCTCAAATGTATGCATGTTTCTTCCAAATGTGATGACTGATATTTTAGTGTTGAACAGCAGAAATTTAAGAACTATTGACTACATTTTTTTAAACTGTGCAGTGCCAGGTCCCAGTCCTGTACAGGCTGGTGCACATTTCAAACTCCATATCCACTGTGAGTAGTTCCACTCACTAGAATTAATAGCCTGGAGAAAACTAAGCATATGTGTAAATCTTCCTAGAAGAGGGATTTCATTTTTGCTGCAGCAGCAGGCCTGGTTTCCTTCAGGAGTTTCTCCTCACCCTTAGCATAAAGACATTGTTATTGAGCAATAGGACAAGAGGTTTTCTGGGAATGGACAATATTCACATTTTCTAAATGAATCCTTTTCTTATATACCACCTCTTGTGTTGCAGACTATGTCTGGGGCTGAAAGCTAGACATGATTCCATATATACAGTCTTAGCTCCATAGACTTAAATTACTTCTATTTTAAAAACAATTGCAATGTTACCAACTCTTGCAAGTTTATTGTAAATCCCACAAAATTTGATATCTTTCAAAAAGCCACAGTTCCCAGAACCTTATGACATTTTGACACAGCAACAAGCATGGATTTCTCTCAGGCATATGTATCAAAACAAAAGCTATCAAAGGTTAGACACTGACATTTTAAATTCACTTCCTGCAAGTTACTGATCGAGATTAGAAGCATGTCCTATTATGCCTCTGGGTGTTTTCATCAATTTATGCAGGTTTCTGACCAGACAAACCTTAAGATCCTAGTCATGCAAGCCCTTGTGCCTGCTCAGAATCCCACCTGGAATGCAAACAAACTTTTCCTGAAATTCTGGTGGTGCAGGTTCACACAGTCACAAGCTGTAATGCTGGTGGTGTGCTGGCTACCATGGGGAAGACCATAACCCATGTGGATCATTTGTCATTGTAAATCTCTGCCTGAACTTCAGCAAATTTTCATGGCCTGTATTTTTGGAAGGATCATCTCCAATTGCTATGAATAGTCTGGGTTTGAATTAGCCACTGAAGACAGGGCAGTCACCAAAGACAGGAAAGGGAGCAGGTGACCCACAGTGGGCAATAGGGAGCCAGAAAGATACTCCAAGGATGTAGGAAAAATTGCAATGAATAATCTGGATTTGAATTAGCCACTGTAGACAGGGCAGTCACCAAGACAGGAAAGGGAGCAGGTGACCCACAGTGGGCAATAGGGAGCCAGAAAGATACTCCAAGGATGTAGGAAAAATTGCAATGAATAATCTGGATTTGAATTAGCCACTGTAGACAGGGCAGTCACCAAGACAGGAAAGGGAGCAGGTGACCCACAGTGGGCAATAGGGAGCCAGAAAGATACTCCAAGGATGTAGGAAAAATTGCAATGAATAATCTGGATTTGAATTAGCCACTGTAGACAGGGCAGTCACCAAGACAGGAAAGGGAGCAGGTGACCCACAGTGGGCAATAGGGAGCCAGAAAGATACTCCAAGGATGTAGGACAAATTGCAATAAATGGCAGGGCATGTTAAGGAAGAGGGAGTTAGCAGGACTTTTCCATGCTATGAAAGGCTGGTTTTCTTTCCCGCTTTAGGGCTGTGGTGTGACCAGTGTTGATACAGACAACCTCTTAGGACTGAGAGAACTACACCCTAAATGTATGCCCTCTGACAGCAATTTAGGCTTGCTGGCTTGTGAAATCTGCCTCCCCACCTCCTCTCATGTGGTTAGTAGCTTCCATGGCATGGTAGGGCAGCTGTCTCTCTTCCCACTCGGGAAGCACGGGAATTAGTGTAGTGGCTTCTGAACTCTTCCTTGGGGAAGAGGTATTAGACAGCTCCAGGGCAAAACCCTCTTGCTGGCCTGACCTGTATTTGCTGCTAGGCTCTCACCTGCTAGGAGCCAGCACACAAGTGTCCAAATTTCTGATCTCATGGGCATCTTGATGTGCCAGTGGGCTGCCAGACTCCTAATGAAAACTTTGAAGAGCTGAGGCAAGAAGGAGCTCCAGGACTTCATCATAGTTGGGAACACATGCAGTGGGGCCCAACCATGCCACTGTGTGTTTGTGGATTCCCGTGGTCATCCAGGAATACCCAGATCAGCTGCTTATGGGTGTGCCTTTGCCAGCAGCCTCTACACCACCTCTGTGAACATTTTAGCCCCAGACCCACACACCAGATGTGAAATGTTGGTTGTCCCACACTATGGGGGCACAAGGTGACATTCTCTGTCCCCTCTCGTGCCCCAGTGCAGCAGGGTCACACAGTCCCATGGTCCCCTTCTCTGTCACTTCCCCAGAAGGCTCCTGCTGTGGCACAGGCAGGATGTGGTGACAAGCCAGGAATGGCCAGGCAGGTGTGTGGGGCAGTCAAGAGACTGTGACACCCCCAGCGACAGCAACATCCCCAGGCATGGTGTGCCAACCCACCCTGAAGGGGTAGGAAGCACCCAAGATTTGTAAATGCTTTTGGTCAAAAGGCACAACAAATGTCAAAGGGTCCACAAACAGTGCAGCTGAATTGTAGACACACTAATTTGCATCTACAATTCAACCTGTTCAAGAGACCAAGACGGGTTAAATGACATCTCTTGTTGTCCTAGCTCTTGTATTATGTATGGGCCAATTTTCCAAACTTCTGGTGTCACTGTTCAAGGGATGCTCCATATTTGCTTAGCTGTTGGTGGTGGTATCAGGGCAAGTACAGTGTGGTTATTTTTGGGAACTACTATATTAAGTTTGGATGTTAAGCCAACTCGCGTTCCATTTTGCCAGAGACACCACAGTAACAGGTTCAACCAGGGAAAAGATGGACAGGGTGACAGGGCACGGTGGAGGCGGTGGGCGCAACCATGGGCACAGCGGGACGGGCCTCTAACGTGACCTTGACCTTCCCCCGGGTCTCGCTTGGCTCTTGAGTGGGAGACGCGCCGTCGGATCCCCATCAGAGCGAGCGGAGCTCGACCAGCGCCGGCCACCTCCCCAGGCAGAGCCCAGCACAAGATCCCCCCACAACCGCGGCACGACCGCCGNCTTCCTCTCCTCTCTTCTCTCTCCCCTTCTCTGTGTCTCTCTGTTTCTTCCCTCCGCCCCCATTTTGCACAGAAGCCGGGAGGATAATTCACTGCAGGCTCTGACTGCATCCCTCTTCCCCCCGGCCACCAGTGGCTGTTCGGGAAAGGTGAAGGTGTTGGCCGGGAGTCTGTAATCCTTGGCAGCAGCTGTAGTGCCTCCTCGACTCACTTTATAAATTCGGGTGGGGGGACGTGGAAACATCAAATCTCTTTATTATCTGGTATCACACGCTATGTAATTGTGTGGACTTAAAACAGAGATGGATTTGTGAGAGTTAAAAACTCCCTCGTGTGTATTCTCGGGGTTTTTCTGCGACTCGGTTTTTAATAGTCAAATACAGCATTGTGCTTTCCAGGCTGTGAAGCATAAGGTGGAATCGATGTGTATGGAGCTAAACCAAGGGGTGGGCATTTTTGTCTTTGTCATAAGAAGACATTGAAGTGCTAAATCTAAATTTTGGATTTGGGAATTGGTGTGGACGTGTTAAGTGATACTGGAAGATAATTTAATGGAAAATAATTTGTGTGGAAATCTCTGAAAATAGTAGTGCTGCCTCCATCCCTATAAGCTCTTGCGTTTATATTTCTTGCAAAGGATGAGGCTAGAATTGAATTTATTGTGAATATTGTATTGACTCAGGGTGCATCTTTCAGTTTAGATTGCTGCTGATTTGATCCTCTGGAATCTGCAAAAGGAAAGTCTGCCAGCCTCTGTGAATAGCTTTGCAGTGTAACAGGAGTGGAGTTCCTGAGCAGAATCGCTGAGAGATATGTGAATGTGTGGGAGCAAGGCTGAGCACAGCGGTGTTTCTCCCCAAACCTGGGCTCGTTCCCCAGGCACAGTCTGTGTGTGGGGTGAATCCTTCGTGGCACCTGGAGATGATGTCAGTCGAAGGGTCTACGATAACAAGTCGGATCAAAAATCTGCTTCGCTCCCCTTCCATTAAGCTGAGGAGAAGCAAGCCTGGGAACAAGCGAGAAGATATAGGCAGCAAGGTGAGTGCTGTGTGGTGCAGCCAGCATGCTTTAACTTTGTTGTCTAAGTTTCCATCTGTACTGATAAGGCTGCTTTGAGAGACCTGGTATAACTGTAGAGTGATGCAGAGGAACTGATCCATGACAGGTCTGTCTTTCAGTTGGGATCTTTGCTCTGCTGCAGATCCTTGTACCTACAGAAGCTTGTACCCCTGTTTTGAAGCGTTCTTTTTGCTTGTGTGATATGACCCCAGTCTGTATCAGAAAGCTTTTGGGATTTCCCACGCTGTGGTGTGTGGAGTTGTTACAGATGACTGACAGCAGAAATGCAGTGCTGCCTCTTCCTCCATGTTACCAGCTGCTAACCTGCATTACTGGGAGCTGATGATATAGAAACACCTGTTGTGTGTGAGCAATTGCTCTTACCCTGCAAAGGAGAGTTCTATGAGCATGTGGGGAAGGGAAGGATGATATGAAAGATGTGAATCATATCTTGGAGGTGTCTGTTCTGATAGGGTCTGTGTTCCACAGGTGCGAAGCACATTCCACAGGGATATGCTTTCCTCTGTGTGCTTCAGACCACCTTTCTTTGGGGTTATCCTCTGTAATGTATAATTGGTTCTTAAAATCCATCACTCTTCTTGGTGTTTTGGAGCATTCCTGACAGACACTCACTTACTGGGAATTGACTGGTGTCATGAGGAGAGGATAACTTAAGCCTGGCTTCAGGGAGCACAAGAACTGAGTGGCATTGCCCTGTGCTGACAGCAGGTGCCTCTGAGTCAGGGCACCTTGTTGTGTCCCTGCCACTGATTCACCTGTAACCCTGGGCACATCACTCAGCCTTTGTGTAGCTCTGTCTCTGTAAATAGAAAATTTAATCCCTCCCCTTTTGCCAAGACTTGCTAATAAATGAGAAGTGCTTGTAATACACATCTGGAAAGTGCATTCATTGCTCTCAAAACAGTAATGCTTCCAAATTTCTCTCTTGAAGTGAACAATGTATATAAAACTTCAGGGGAAGTAAATAACACTGTACCTAAAAATGGTCTTTCCCCAGCATGACATCCTGTTCTCAGAACTCTGGTTCTGATCAGAGTTTCCCTTAGATGGCTCTTTAATACCAAGGAACACAGTATTCTTCTCTTGCCAAGCAAGAGACAAACCTGCACGGCTTCCTCAAAGTTGTCTTGGGGGAGGTCCTTGGTGCTTGTGCTTGACCTCACTGTGTTCATGGGCATGGATGTGCATTTCATGCAGCCTGTGGACTGCCAGTGAAATGTGCTTTGTTGGTGCTGCTGAAGAGCAGTATCTTGATCTGTATTCTGCAGAGACTTCTACTGAAAGAGACAAATGCCACTTGTACCCCCACATAAGGTGGACATTTGATTTTGGCTCTGTGGCCTGCACACTCCTTTTTGGGGCTGAGACCTGCTGCTACGTACCCTGGGTGTTCTGTGATACATGTTTCATTTTGCTTTCCTTACACGTGCCTTTTGGGAGAGCTCCCTTTATCCTTTGTGCTGTCTCCCAGTGTGCAGCCAGGGCTGTCTGAGCCTCTGGGGAGGGATATCATGGATTCATTTTGCACCATCAAATTAGGGTTTCAGGGTTGGATTTTGTCTATCTTATTAGTAAGAGCTGTTAATCAGTGAGGTGCAAAGGAACTGATGAGGAGTTTGCTGGCAGAATCAGTTTGGCATTATGAGGAGTTAGGTGCTGGAGTTGGTTTCCTGAAGTGATCTGTTCTGAACTAGCTCAAATGAGTTAGGATCTGCCATTAGTGTGCCAGCTGGAGAGGGCAGGGTCAAAGGGAGTGGCCTTTGATAAGGGCCCGTTATCAAAGATCTGACAGATGTTGAGTATCTGTGAAGACACTCCCTCTGCTACATGTGTGCTCCTCTGCTTTCCAAGGTGAAAAGCAGCTCTGTTTTTCTAAAATAGCAGGAACAGGTTTCAGTCTGCTATTTGGTGTGTGTGTAGAAACCCCTGGGACTAACACTGACCATCATACACATCATTCCTGAAGGATCTTTTCAGACGTGCAGTATGGAGTCTTTGAGGCATCTTTGTCTCTTGGAGTTTTTGAGATATAACTGCTCCAAGAGCTGTATGAAACTGGTCAGGTGGAAGCATGGAAGGGCCAGTGAAGTTGGTCGTCCCAGCTGGATGTTGCTTGGTTACACAGGATGGAGCTGGACTGTTGCCCTAAATTAATGCCTGGAAGATGATATTGTGCTTTGCATGTGCAGATGTAGGTGGAGACCCAGCCCTCAACAGCCCTCTGAGTACCTCAACTTTTATTGCAACCAGGTGCTCAATTTAAGGTGGGCAAGCACCCTCAGTGGCACTCCTTAAACTTCCATGAACTGTGGTGGTTTATTTTTTTTCCCCTCCAGTGGGAAGTGTCCTGGCTCTTTCCTAAAGAACCCTTTGGGCGTGTGAGGCTTGCCAGGCTGTCTCAGTGGTTAGGGACAGAGCCCTTGGGCAGTTTGTCATGCTGAAGAGAAAGCCTGTGAAATTGCCTCCTTTCAGTGAAGCAGCCGTGTAATGCTGGGCTGGCCGTGGGCAGTCTGTGGGAGGCTGGCTCTGCAGAGACCTGTTTGTGCATTGCTGTGGAAGGGGGAGTGTGGGTAAGTAGAGATGTTTTGCATGATGGCTGTGCAGGACATGCAGTGTGTTGCTTGGGATCTGTACAAGAGAGAACTTGTTTTGTGACTTCCACTAGGACTTATTTCTTGCTATAATTAATGCATAGTTTTACTGTAGAGCTCTAGGAGATCTCTACGGAAGTAAAACTGAGGAGCCAATAGATAACCATGGACATTTTAAAAAAGGAAAAGGGGGGGAAGGAATGGGAGGTCTAAGTAAAGCTTGTTGACAAATTTGTGATAGTGTTTGATTTTGTTACTGCCTTTTGAAAACAGCTCTTTTTTTTTTTTTGGTAGGAGTCCTGATTTTTGTTGCTGCCTGACTTAGTTTTGTGTTTGGACTTCTCTTTTTTTTGTGTGTGTCTTCTGATGTTCATGGCTTGAATCCACTTTTGCCGTGCTCTCCGTATCTGTTTTTTGTGTGGAACCAATATAGACCTAGAGTACTGTGACTTATGTCTAAAGCTTGTTGACTGTTGGGATTTGTAATGTACTGGTGTGGCAGTTGGAAGCTAAAATTTCCTCAGATAAGTTGATTGGCCTGCATTCAATTTCTAGAGGATTACAAGCCCTGCCAGAAATCCAGCCATGCATCTGGTCACCGTGCTTGTGATTCCAGTAGGAGACTCGGGGTTAAAAACTGGGCACTAAGTGCCTTTGAATCACCCTACAGAGCAACAGTATCAGGACAGAGGGGAAGTTCGGGCCTGACCTATCTCCCATTGTTGAAATGTCCTGATTGCTGTAGTACCCTGCTCACAGAAGTAGTGTACCTAAGCAAGTACAGTTCCTGCAGGGCTGGTTGGTATTGTTGAGCTCTACACTTTTAAATATAAACCTCTTTTTAACTGATGTAGCTGTGACTATTTTAGGGTGGACGGTGTGTGTGGGTATCCTTAGTCAAATCAGATTGTGAATATCAATGTAGAAACAAATTGCTACAAAACCTGCCACAGGCTTTCACTGAAACAGGAAGCCAGGGAATCAAAGAAACACATACGGAATTTACTGGTGGTTTCTTTGATCTCTCCTGTTTTTTCTAAGCCAGAAATATTTCAAGTTGCCTGTTTAAAAGAGTGCTTTGACCAAAACCTGAATTCCTCAGCAGGAAGTCATTCAGCAGGGAACTGTTGTGTTGTGGTCTCTCCCCTCTCCAAATGGCATGCAAACATGTGCAGCTGGAGTGTCTGTTCCTGCCCCACGATGCTGGTTGCACTGGGTGGCTCTGCAAAACCTTCCTGGGAGCTTTTGTTCTGAAAATGAACCCTGACTAAGTTGCTCCTAGTGGGACGGGGTTTCCTGTCCTCCTTTGGTGCGGCATGGTCTGTTCTTACTGCCAGCCAGTAGAAACAAGTACTTCTGTGTACTTCTATGTCCTGCCAGTGAGCTTGCACAGATTTAAGAGGAGAGCAGATCCATGGAAGCTTCAGACCCCTCATGTCTTGTCATTTGCAATGAAGGTCTCCAGCTTCTTAATCCCCTGAGAAGCTGGAGGGCTCAGCTGGGACCACAGGCTGTCCTGGACACAGGAGAATGGAGTAATGTTTCTGGCCTGCCTGTAGCTTCCTGCCTTCAGCACACAGTTGTTTTTGTTTGAAAATATCATGGTTTCCAACATGAATCAGTATCAGACCACTGCTGGTCTTAACTGGATCAGCTGAGAATTGCTGAACCTGAACTGAAACAGAACCAAAGACCACACAAGTTTGGTACACTGATATAAATGCATCAAAAATCATCACCTCTTATTAAATCACTTCAGGTGCAGCTGTGGCTTGTTGCAGAGTGGGATTCTTTGTAAGTCTTTGGGAACAACTTGGTCTTGCAGCAGCAGAACCTGCTGGGTTCCCAGGGAGCTGAATGGAGGCTGAGCAGCCTGTGTGGGTGGGTTAAGGAGCAGCCTGTCTGATGCTGACATAAGCTTTTCTTTTGGCAGCATTTGGAAGGGTCTTCTACAAAATGATGGTGCTCTTGAGGAGCTGTTCAGTTATTGCCCCATTTACCCTTTTCTGCAGTTTGAGCAGTGCTCAGCCCACCATGTCTGGGACCAGTGCAGCCAGGGGCACAGCTGAGGGAATGCCTCTAACCCTGCTCTGGATGTCTGCTACTGTGCCTATTCTGCTTCAGCATCCATGAATATTGCTAGACTTCAGCTGATAGCTAGGGATGTCTCTCACAGCTCTGCACTGCTCAGTCTAAACACACCCAATTGCTTCAACAGCTTAGGGCCTACTGTCTGGAGATAGAAGGGGTTTCATGTCTGTCTCTGGTCAGGCTTGTAACAGTGTCCCCTAAAGCACAGGACAAAGGCTGGTTGGGTTCTCCACAGCCAGACCTGCATTTCAGTGGTGTGTCTGTATCTGTAGATAGAGTCTGTGGAGCAACTGAAAGTATCATAGCTCAGAGGCTCAATGCTTCCCTGCTTGGGTTGCTCTGGTCCCCCACTATTCCACTCTTGGATGTGTGGTGCTCAGGGTGACCCTGTGTTTGTTAACAGTTTCACACAGAGCATTTTCTTGTTCCATTCTTCACTCTGTGAATGATATGCCTTGTCCTGAAAATACAGGGTGATCTGGCTAGCTCCGTTGGTCTAAACATGAGTGTTAAATGTGACTTTCATTCACAGAGCATATCAAAGCTAGAGTTTTTCTGCTGGTGAACTGCAGTGCCAGTTGACTTTGGTTCTTGAAGTAGAGTGGACATAAAAATATACAATTCAACATATTTGGTCTTGTAGCCTGCAGTTGTATCCATAAAACACTGTGATACTTCTTGCTGCTCTTGAGTAGCCACCCCTAAATCATGTGCTGTAAAAACAGTGCTGCCTTTACTGTGAAAGACAGCAGGAAGGCATCTCTAAGGCAGGGGGAGCATGATGATGTGCTGGGGTGAAGTCAGCATAAATAACACAAACCAGGTTGTTTGCCTTGTGGGTTTTAAGCGTTCTTGCTTCCTGTGGATGGTCATATGCTGCTTACCTGGATAGTCTTTCACAGCTGCTGTCGTCCTGCCTTGAATGTCGTTCTTCACCTCCTGTTGTTCTGAGAGGGCACGTGGGACTTGGCTAACCTGACTGGAGAGGTTCATGAGCAGGTTTTACACTGCTGTCCCTGCTGTGCTTGGTGAGCTGTGCACAGAATCCCCCCTTTTGTCCATGGGCTGTGAAGCGTGTAGTGTTTGCCGAAGACCTGGCTGGGATAGCAAGATGGCAGAGGTCAGGCTGCTCAGAGGTGTTGCAGGTGGTACATTTGATGCTTGCTAGTCAGAGCTGTTCCTCACTGTGATGTTGAGAGGGCTGGTGGAGAAAGGCATCCTCAGACACAGTGGAAAGTGACCTCCTTCAGAGTGTACCATCTGTTTCACTAGCTGCATGCTTGGCCCTTCCTGTGGTGTATCACCTCATGTGTTTCAGAAGGGCAGAACAATTGAAGTGTTGGTTGGGAGTCAGACCAGGCTGGGCCAATATTGATTTTCCATTGTTAAGGATTTGCAAGCACCTCTAAAATGACTTGTATATTATTTTATTGTCCTCTGTGTGTAGTGGAAAGTAACTACAGGGCACCACCTCCTTTTCTGGCTGGGAAAGTGGTGGTCAGCATTTGGATGGCCTGGAAAATGGAACTAGATATTTTGTTTCCTGTTGCTAAGGTCTTGGGGAGAGGTTGCTTGATTAGCCTTGTTACAATTTTCTCTGTGAATGTGAAAGCAAACAACATACACTAGCTACTCTTCGGCTTTTTTCAAAGATTTTGATGTTTGGTGCCAGGAGTGGTGCACTCAAACAGTGCTTAGCCCTGACATTAATGCTGAGTGATCCCAGCTAAGGACTGAATAATTAACTATCACCAAGCCCAGTTTCAGTTACTTCAGGCTTGTGTTTGTGCCTGACATACCTGCCTCCGCATAGCTGGAGGTTTCTGAGGGCTCTGGTATGTGCGTAGGGTTGTAGCACGCTCGCTGCTCTGGTTCCCAGCTCCAGATGTGGGCTGGTCCCTGCGCCTGAAACCCTTTGCTGAGGCTCTACCCACCAAAGGGTAACTACTGCAATTCAGAAAACTCTCCTACTATTTCCTTTCACCACAGGGCTGCTTATCCTTGCCCTGAGCATGTTTATGTGTTGTGCAAGGAAAATGCAACTGAGGCCTGCAGCTGTTGTAATCAGCTGTTCTGTGTGATCTGTATTCAAAAATATCAATGCAAAGGTGACTCGTTGCTAGTATTTGTATAACCATAGACTGCAGGAGCATCCCATCTCTCTACCTTGCTTTGGTGAGCACTGGACAAATGGGATAAAGTAGACCCAGCCCACAGGTGCTTCAGGCTTAAAAAACTAAAGAGATGGAGGGAATGGAACATGCTTTTTCTATACAGACATGGTTCCAAACTCCCATGGGAAGTCTGAGGCAGACCTAGAAATTGAATCTTCATCCTCTAAGGCCAAGTCCTAGCCTTAGTCACAAAGCCTAACCTCTTGCAGATTACCAGAGATGTTTCTCACCTTTCCCATGTGAGGGGGACTTGTGTTGTGGACATGGTTTTCATTTCAGAAGTCTGCCAACTGTGCTGTTGTAAATGCTGACTTGGTCCTATTGTCACTAATGATTTCAGTAGCTCTGGTGATGATGACTTTCCAACAAGCTCAAGAAGATTAAGCACCATAAGAATTAGAGCTGTGGAAACCCCAGTAAGCCTTGTAAATTTGCTAGTGTCCCAGGAGACCAGTACTGTTGTTAGTTACTGTGAGGAAACTGATTGAAAATAGTACTGTAGAAGACTATGAACTGCTGGTGTATTCAGAGTTTCCAAGTCAATAGCAATAAAAGTCAGACCTGCTTGTTCTCCCAAATACATTATTAAAATTCACAGTTGTTCAAGATAGCTAATGTGATATTACAAATAATATGAGATTTCTTACCCAATGAAATTTTAACTGTGGCATTCCTTTCTTACAGTGATGCTTCTTTAATTTCTGCATCTCCCTGATACTTTGCACAGTTAGTCTGAAATTTCCCCCATCATGGATCCAGAGAGACTCCTTTCTCTGGAAAACAATAGATTATCAAATGTTGCATCATAATAGAGTCATAATGTTAACAAATGTCTTGAGAGCAGACAGATGGAAGAGTTTCTGGAAGGAGAAAGCTACTTTATGGCAGTGCCCATGGATTCAAGGATATGGAGTTGTAAAGCTTTCTGCTCCTGTTTTTTCTCCCAAGCAGGCATGGTGAAAAACAATGCTGTCTTGTCAGAAACCCTTCCCTATTGACAGACAGGCCCAGCACAGGGCAGGTGTTTGAAGTGCCAGTATTGAAGTGTTAGCTACCTCTCCTGTGCTTAACAGTGGTAGCCTTTGAGGTCTCCCAAGGGCTTTGAAATTGGCTGCTCACCTTTGAGTAGCACGTAAGGGGCTGCTTGTCTTTGAAGACTTGTTTTCACTAGGGATGCTTTCATTTAAAAAAAAAAAAAAAAGGCACCATTGCTCAGGCCAGGCATTGCACCAAAGGAGCTTGAGTTCGTTGCACAGTCCCTAAAGCAATCTAGATGCTGCAGATGCTGAAACATTGAATAAGACTGAGGGTGAAAGGAATGTCTGCAAGACCTGCCTCCCTATTTGGTGGCAGGTCTTGGTGTTCAGAACTCACTGTGCTCTGTGCTTCAGCCATGGCCATGCTGTGACTGGAACCATGAGGGGATAGGGATGGTGTCACAGGTATCCTGACGGGGCGTGAGTGTCAGGGTGTACTTGGCTAAGCACTTGCCTGTGCTAGAAAGAGTTAGCAAGCTGAGATCCAAAACCAAGCTCTCTTAATGGTAACACAGTATCAAAAAAGTCTATTGAATGATCCTGTCCCTCAGAGAAACAGGCTATGCCAGTGAAAGGACTTCTTTCTGCCGGTTATGTTTCATCAATACTAGTCTTTTCTGCAAGAGCTTTGTGTGGCCTAAGAGTGATGTTTTTCATACTCTTAACCAGTGTTTCTGTGCTGCTGAATTGTATAAGGGCAGAGTGAACTTTGAAATAAAGGTATGTAATTTTATTTTGAAATGCAGTTAAAGATTTTGGGTTCTGTGCTGTGCTCTTCAGACTGTCTCTGAACCTCTGTTTTCCCTCAGTGTAAAACAGGCAGGATACTTTTCCACTTTCTGCAAAGCGTCCCAGTGTCCAGGGCTTTAAAACAGCTGCATAACTCCTTGTGTTTGGCTTATCTCCCAGTTTTGAACTAGATATAGTGGTTCTAAGCACAATTGTTTCAAACCTGCTTTGGGAGTGTCATCCTTCTCGAGCAGCTGGGTCCAAAAGCATTGCTGACTATAAACTGGAACTGACAAATTTGGGATCTGCTTTTTTTGCTTAAACCCATCTTGTCCCAACTCATCTAGTTTTCTTGGACTGAATCATGGCCAGATAGGCTTTAGATTTGTTTCTGTGTACCTTTCCAAACTATGAGGGCTGGCTGGAGAGTGTTTGCCCAGTGTGTGCCCCAAACACTGCTATGGGAGTGGTGATTGAGTGGAATGGATACAAGATGACATGAAGTGTTGTTAATGAAATGTGTGAACAAATATTTCTGAGGAGTCTGTGGTAGGCCTCAATGAATGTAGCTGTTTCTAGAAGCCTGAGCAGCTTTTGAGGCTGGAATTGAGATTCTACTGTCCTCTGCACCAGGAGGATAATCTTCCTCCCTGATAATCCGTGGCTTGTGCTGCCTGTCTCTGCAGGCTTCTGAGTTAAGCTGTTGAGATGTATTAGCACGCAATCAGCAGCATGAATAACTGGTGCTGGGGGAGGATGAGGGTGAGGTGCTCTCAGTGAGAGGCAGCTTTCTTCAGCTTCCTTGCCACTGCCTGCTTTGGCTGTAACTTCTGAAAGAGCAGGTCTCCTGCATCACTGTTGTGCTGAGTGACTTATGGATGCTTGCTTTGTCAAGTTCCTGGCCCGTTTTCAGTAGCAGGGCTGCAAATAGGCTTTTTGATGTCTGAGGCCTGCAAAAATTACTTCTTTTGATGGAGCCATCAGTGAAAAAAATGAATGTGGTGCTGGAGGAGAAGATGCAGTACCTGGACTATCTCTGCTGTGTGTTGAAGTTGCTCCAGGCCCTTGGACTGAGTGTCTCTGCCCAGGAGTGTCAGTGTGTAAACACAGCTGTTAATAAAATGGCCAGGGGGCTGATTAATGACTTTCTACATGGCCTGCTGGAGCTGGGGTTAGAGCCAGTGGGCTGCACAGCACCCGGGCCACATTTGCATGGCCTGGCCTGGCCTGCCTGCTTGCTGGCAACTTCACTGCTTCTGCCTTGGCTTCTTCCAGGTGCTGAAGCCTCCCGTGGCTGTGGACAGTCTGTGGTGTGCTTGGGAAAGGGCACTGTGACCCTGGCTCTGTGGTTATCCAGTGCCTGGCGAGGGCCCTGCACTGCCTGGTTAGCCTGTGAAGCTTAGTTTAAACACATGTTTGGGAAAAGAAGACAACCAAGCTCCCAGTCTATAATATAATAACCCTCTATAATATGCTGTCTGTGTTGTTCCAGACAGTGCCTGGACGTTCATGGTGGAACTTGGGTGACCAAAGTTCCAGGCTGACCAGCAAGGCTGGGAAAGACCACCAAGCTGTCCTAGGTAGTAACGTTGCCCTCCATTGTAGGGAATAGGATGCACTGGACTGCTTCTGGCTTTGCATTTCTGACAAGGAAACTGAATTGTTTCATTCATTTGGAAAAATCTGCCTCTTTGGTAAAGGACAAGTGCTTTACAGGGCACCTGGGGATCTCTGAAGTTACCACGGGTTGAGAGATACTGCTTGCTGTGGCCAGTCATGTGGTGTTCCCCTGGGAAAAGAAGAGTGCTTGTTGCAATAAGGCATTTAGTTTTGCTGTCAGTATTTTCCAGAGGTTTAAAACAATTGGGAGCACTCATCACCTACTGCCTAAAGGTTCGTTGGCAAGCAAAATAATCTCTTTCTTTCTGCTCCTAGTTTTTTCTGGCACTTAGGGCCTGTTGTACTGGGAAGAGCAATCTGGCCCTCCTTAGCTGGCAGCCCTGGCAGAGGAGAAGAGGAGGCTGTGTAAAAAGTACTATAACTGTCCAGACAGAGACAAGCTGGTATTCCTGGGTTGTGGGGAAGGGAGTTGGGGGCCTGAAACATATTTGTGTAGCATTCGGGATTAGTTCAGTTGAGGAGCTCTCATGCTGAGGAGGTGGCAGAACTATAAATCATTCGTGATCTCTGTAGCTGCAGAAGCAGTTAGGACAAAAAGAAGGGCTTAAAAACAAAATCCATCATAAAATGTCAAAGTGGGTGGTTTCCCTTGCTGGGCAGAGGGTCTTATCTCTGGACAACAGAGGGAATGCTGCCTATGCATTGCAGCCATATCTCTGGAAGAGGAATTTGCTTCCAGGTCTGCGGCCTGTGTTTTGTCCTGTCTCCTGCTCTCCCACTCTCTACTGTGATTTCGTTTGGATGCTTTTCTCAGATCCCCAGAAAGGAAAGTACTGTAAAAAGCTGCCAAGCAGGATTTTGCCTTGTAGAGAGTCCTTAAATGCTGAGGCCTAGTTGGATGATGGTATGATTATGTTTCTATTTTTCTCTGTGTGTGTGTGTTTAATATGAAGAACTTACTCTGTTCTGGTTGAGTGTATGTTACTTTTCTTAGTGTGCCTGCTCTTTTCCCCTACTTATAAAGTGACGGTGGTATTATGTTACAGCTGTAATGTACACAGTCTTATACAACTCTTTGTAGCATTTTTAGAGTCATGATGACCTTGAAAGGTTTAAAAGAAAACTGAATGCAAACTCTGGCAGCATTCCTGTGGGTGCTTCAATATGTGCTCAATTTTGTGTGGTGAGGTAGTATGAGTGGTTCATTTCACTCAATGGATGTAAAGATAAGTGTCTCTGTGGCCAACTGCAAGGGCAGAGTCTATGTGTGATGATTCATTTAATGCACGTAACTGTATCTGTGTGCATGCCTTATATGTATATCATGCAGTTGTCTTCATCATGTTGTTTTGACCAGCTCAGCTGCACTTGATCCAATAATCCATATTTACTGAACGTATTGCTAACCAGTCTTGTGAAACCTGGAACAGAGACTGTTTCTCTTTCCCTGTTTCACATCCCCCAAATAAGCAATTGACCAGAGAAATTCCATTTTTATTTTATACCCCTATCATCACCCCTGCAATTGGTTTCCCCTTTTCTCCCCATCTAGAAGATCTCTGACAGAGTGACAGAGCCTCCTCTGATCTAAGCAAGATGCTGACCTGGCATATTCAGGAAGGGGACTTCCATCCCTGAAGTTACAAACAGGTTTATGCAGGATAAAGCTAGGTTATTTTTACCCCAGGAGAAGAGACGCCTGTCTCTTCAGAGGCCTGAGATGGTGGTCATTATCTTTTCCACTTCCCATAACCAAAGGTGCTGTGCCTTTTCAGATACTTCTAAAGTGTTGATTGTGCTTTCCTTCTCTTTAAAGCTCAGACAAAAGAAAGGCAAGCTTTTTTAAAAAACATGTTAATGACATATCTGTCATCATCTCCCCCCCACCCTGTTCACCCTCCCTGTATTTAGCTGTTGTAGAGAAAAATGTGATGAAAGGTTGTTTTTATGTATATTGGGAAGACTGACAGGGCTGTGTTTGAAGCCTGTGAGAGGGACAGTCTGGTGAAAAGCATGGTTAATTATCACCTCTTGCTTTTCTATATGTGGGCTGCGGTTTGCAGCTTGGCTCACCTGGGGTCGTGTTAAAGGCTAGGCTCAGCACTGGCATCAGTTAACCTGTGAGGTTTCTAACAAGTGTCTTCCTCATGTCATTGAGGCCCCTGCAACCAGTGCTGAGGTAAATACCCTTCAGGTGTTGGGCTGGGGCTCCTGCTCCTTGCCATTCTTGTTTCTTTGCAGTGTGTGAGCTTATGGGTACTGGATTCAAGTCAGACTCATTAAAATGCGGTAGTACTGATGATATTTTCAGGGTTTGCAAATAGAGCTGTGCACATCCAGCTGTCTTCTGTTTGTCCACTCTTAAGTTTACAAAATGCAAGTGGATACTGGCAGATGCTCTGTGTATTGCATGTCTGCCCTTATACTGGCCCACACTCTGGTCACCTCCATGTGGTGTCTTGGCAGTCAGACACTATATCTTGATGTGACAGGAGCTGGCTGTTAACTTACAGCTATAAATCTGTTGGGGCTACAGTGGAAGTCTGTCAGTGCTGTGCAGGTGGCAACTGGCTTATTTAGCTTCTGGGTGGATAACTTTTTAATTTTTTTTTTCCTATCGTGGCTTGTGTTTCTGCAGTTGTAGAGCCTGTTCTGGTTACAGTGGAGCAGCACTGTAATTACGGCAGCACTGTGTTAACAGAGTTTATGGGACATTGTTTCCAATTGCTGTGGTCTAAACATATGTACACCAGCATTGAGTTACTTCTGCCTGGAAATAAGCCACGGAGCTATATATAAAATATGGTTGAACTGGTGTAGTAATGTTGTTGGTATAAATAGAAGACAGTGGTAGACCCAGGGCTTCCCTTCCTTACAGCTGATTCAAGAAGACTTCCCAGATACTGTCTTCAGTGGAAAAGGCTGTGGAAGGTGGCTGAAAGCAACAACAAAATGCCATATGGTGTAGCTTCAGAGAAGACCATAAGTGCTTGGGTCTGGAGCATTGGCTTCCTGCTTGAAGATTGCTCGGCTCTATTCTCTTGTGGTGAAACATCTGTCAGAAATCCCATAGGATTCAGTTTGCAGCAACCTGGTGGCCCAACACCTCAGAGTTTGGTCTGTGACTATCTTAGTTTTTTGTGACTCCAGAACTGTTGCTGAGTTTGCTTGAACTGTCAGATGTTTTTCTCCTCAAACTATTAGACAGGTAGTCTGGGTACTTGTGGAGCCGCCTTGATCATCATGATGTCACACATTGTAGGGAGCAGTATTTTGAAGTGGCATCATCTGTGGTTTCACAGGTGCATCGGGAGTGTGCATAGGACTTCTCCCAGGCAGTGCTTGTGAGCATAATTCTTGCAATTTAGAAGTAGCTTTCTGGTTCTTTGTTGAGATTGTTTAGTGCAAGTATTTGCTCAGTCAGCTTGGCTGCTATGGCAGATTGTGCCAATTTCTGTGGTCCTTTCTGTCACTAATAGATTTGTATCTCACCTAAAGGAAATGTAGGAAATGACCTCTGTAGAAATCTCAGAAAGTACTGATAAGCACTGAGCAGCTAGTTTTAGTCTTTACTTGTGGATAATATTAATTCCATCTTTAAACTCTAAGTACTTCTTTTGTCTTTGGCTAATTTTTAAACAGATCCTTCCACACTATTGTGTCCTAAGTGCTCTATTTGCAGGTATCAACCTGCAGCAACGTTTTCAGGTGGAAGTATTGTCTCTCCTCAAACAGACTGATGCAATTAGAAGAAGAGAGACAAGACTGTGTACGAGTGGGAACGTTTTAGGGTTTCAGTGCTCCACAAACAATTCTACAGTCATTTCTTTCTGCATTTTTGTTTAGGAGTCCAAATCATCAGCTGCATTCATTCAGCTCTGACAGGCCATCAGCTCTGTTTCATCCGACACCTCTTCTCTGGTTGGTGATTGGAATTGCAGCCTGGCTTCATGCAGGAGCTAGCTCTGGTTCAGGGGTGACAGTAAAACTTGTATCCAGCAGTTGCCCGCTACTTGTCTGCCAGTGCAGCGCAGCAGGGAGTGGGCACAAGCTGCATAGAAGCTTTACAGCTCTCTTTTTACTGAAGAAAAGTACGGTTTTACCAGGATTGGCATGGTGGTTCAGCACAAATGTCAGTCAACAGGGTTGTTCTCTCTTGTGTTGCTTTGCTCTTCAAGTGTTTGCCAGGTTATTATCCCCCTTGTTTAAACTGCAGAAATTACTTAGTTCAGATATTTCTGAACTACGTGTGTCACTCAAAGTTATTTCTTATCCAGACAGATTCTGCTAAATGCTTCTAAGTAGGTGAATGTGTCTAAAGCTATTTACCAAGAAATTGGGAATGTTGCTTCTCTGCTGAAGACTGGAGTTCCATAATCTCTACTTTTGCATTCTGCTTTTTACAACAGCAATTTTTGCTAAGAACTAAAAATGTAAAAGCAGCAGTGCTTTGTGAAGTGTCAAAGCAACAAGAGTTGGTTGTGTGCCCGGATCTAGGGCTTTCTGCATTTCTAAACAAGAGCAGTAAAGAAATGGTGATTATTGCAAAGGTTTTCTTTCTTGAATATGACAGAAACCACATGGTTACAAAACCAAGGGTTTTTAAAGTCTCTGGATAAAAGTTGTTTCCTCTGAGTATGGTTTTACTTCTTCTGTTCTCACGTTTGGTAATTCTACCAGTTACCCATTCTCCTGAACCTAAATGCAAGCTAGAGGAGACTTCTTTTCCAGAGCTACTCCCTTTTTAGGGTTTTAAGGGACTTAGATGGCAGCCTACTCCTTTTTTTTTTTTTTTTTTTCTACTAAGTCACTTCAATAGCTACTCAAATATGTCGTCTTATGTTGGACTACTATACCCCTCATTTACGGACTTTGTTTCCTTCAGGAAAATAAACTGAAAGAGTGCTTGGGAAAAAATCACAGGAAGGAGCGATTTAAGGGCAGAGTAAGTGAAGAATGAAAACAAGTTGAATGAATAACTTAATGAGTTTGTTTAGGATTGCTTTGTAGTTACCTTTATAACCTTTTGTCCCTCTGTGGTTTATTGCCTAGTGGTGGTTTCCTGTGTATGTGTGCAAAAGTGAGAGGATCGATGGTGTTTCTTGCTGCTGACTTACAGGAAGAGTATTTAGGTCTTTGGGATGCTGGGTCTAGGTCATAAAACTTGTAAGAAATTTGCACTATTTGGAAAAGGCTAAACTGAATTCTGCATCTGCTGTGACTGTTGGATGATGATTGCTTCTCCTGGAGTACCGTTTTGCATCTTTGCAGGAGAAAGATGGCTCAGTGGTGTGTACCTGAGTGAGCACTTCTGGGTTTGCTGGAATAGTCTGTGCTGGTGGCTGAGCAGCAGGGGCAAGTGACAGGGACGCTGTGTTACAGGTGAAGGGCTTTCCTGTTTCAGTACAGGAGATGGCAACAGGGTTGTTGAGGAGATGATGGAAGTCAGTGCTTGTGCTGTTTTCTTCAGTTTGCTTTCTCATTTTGACCCATGTTCCTATGTATCGATTCCCCGGGGGGTTGTGGTCTCCTTTCTGGCTGACAGGACAGATCTCTTGGGTGCTCAATATGCATGTTGATGGAGAGATGTGAAGAGCTTCTTAATTCCAGGATGCACAAAGGGCAAGATGCTGATACAGTCTATTCTGTAAGAAGCTTATTCTTTGCGGCAGAGAGCAGGGAAGAGTGCAAGAAGGGATTGCCTAGAGCTAGGCAGTGAGTGCTGGCAGGGGGCAGGCAGGAAGCTTGAATGTCTCCTTCTGTATATAGTGGTTGGCTTGAGCAAAATAAAGAAATCTCTCATGCTTTCTTTTGATTAATTTTTAAGCATTCTTCAAAAATACTGTCCTTGGCCTCAAGCAGGAGTGAGGTACAGTAGTGGTGCAGCATGGTCTGTGCAGTAGATAGCTGCTGAAATTTGGCAGGGAGTAAGATTATTCCTAGTTCTGTTGCTAATTTGTTGCACGTTCGAGACATTTAACCTCAATGTTTGTGTGGTATTGCCACCCAGTCCTCTTATACTTGGTAGTAGATTGCAAGTGTGAGAGTACGTGTTGCTGCCTGCTCTAAGTACAGGAGGGCTTCATGTTTGTTAGGACTTCTTTCAAGTACTGTGAAACAAACAATAGTTCAGACAATGTTTAGGGACAGATGGAATACTAATCTCTTTACCTCCTGCCTCCTTCCATAGGGATGTTGTCTGTGTGATAAATGCTTTGGGCTTACTCTGTCCTTCCTGTTATATTTATTTCCATCTTAGCATCTTTTAAATTGCTGTTATGTTATTTTTAAACATAATTTAAATCAGCTTACAACAAAACCATTTTCTCATTCCCTGAAGATGCAAGTAGGTGCTTTTCCCCATAACATCACTGGAATCTTAGGGAGATACATGCATGGGAGGACAAAGTGTCTAGTCCTGGAGCGGTTCAGGTGTTACTACAGGCAAGATCCTTCAGGTGACGGGAGAGGTGAGCTCTCTGACCTCCTCTGGCAGGGACAGATACCTGCTTTGTGTAAGGAATCTGGGCCTGAAAAAGTGGGGCTTTTACATGCAGAGAGTCTCTTTAATACACTGCTTAAAGCCTCTTTAAGACTTCCTACAGCTGTGTCTTCTCTAGAAGGCATAGAAGTCATTCATGGCAGTGTAGGGTGGGTAGGTAGGGCTGGGATCTGGCAGTCAAAGACTTTTAGGGCAGAATGGCTGTGTAAGTCACTGGTGAAGGATAAAAATTAATTGATTTGGCATGGGGTCATGGGTGAATAAAGAAATCACAAATGAATTATGTGTGTTGCCTCAGGCAGGCTGATCAAAAGGCTTTTCTTCATCCTGCATGGCTCTATGTGTTTCTACTCTTGGACTCAAGATGAACCACTAGGTTCCCCCCCAAGCCTTGTCAAACAGTTCACAGATCCGTTTATACCAAAAATAAGCCCCAGAGAAGAAATTAAGGGGAAGGAGATTGTAACATGATGCTTTTCTTGAAGTGCTGAGATGTGGCTTTCCTTCTGTGGTTCCCCTCAGCAGGATTGACTGTGGGGAATGCTTTCTGCTCCCTCTCTTTCAGTCTGTCTTCTCTGTGTCCAAGTTTAGTTTGAATGTATGCATTGTTTATAGAGTTCAGCAGGAGGTGATTTAGGAGGGAGCTCCTTGCCATGACGGTATCAGTGTTAGAAGTGTTGTGTTATGGCCCCTGTGTTTGACTGTTTCAGAGTCAAGAATTATATGGTGCTGCCTCGGTTTCCTTGGAGTGTATGCCTGAGAAGCTATGGACTTTTAACCATTGCCTGTTTGCATTTAGGAGCAGGCTCAGCTCAGGGCTGGGACCAAGAGGAGGGACTTCAGCAGGGGGAGCAGCCTTGCCAGCCTATGCCCACATTCCTGTTTGGCTCTTTTCCTTTTTCTTGTCTCTTGCTTCTTGTGAGTGCTAAAGCCTGGGCGAAACAGAGGGGAAGGAGCCTTTCCTATCTGGGAAGTGATGATTAATGATGATGAACAGTGACCCTTACACCGAGAGAACCATTTGTTCCTGCTGGATTTCAAGCCCTTATATGAGTAACTAAAACTCTGCTCAAGGGAGCTGTATTGGCTTTTTTTTTTTTTTNGAAGCACTTTCTTTGCCTGTATTCAGGCCCCTGTGCATGGATATGGAGGAGACCAATATGTAAAACTTTCAGAAGGTCAGAAATGGCTTCCACTGATCTCCAGTGTTGGGACAGATTAGGGGAGTGTTGCAAATTCGCATTTGTACCTAAAACTTGTATAGGTAGTTCTTGATGCAGGGAAAGATGAATTGGCTTAATCTTCTACTACAAAGAAAAAAATCACTGGACAAATTGCCTATGTAGGAGGGCAAAAGCATACCCTATGTAAAGTCTGGTATCTTGTCTGTTGTCTTTCCTTATGGAAAAGTAATGCACATTTACAAAGTGGAAAAATTTGCTTCTTGTGAAGGAATGATCCTGCAGAATTCCAGGTCCCAACAGCTCAAGGAAGGGTTTCTTTGAACCCTGCCCACACAGAGGTGTCTCTGTTGTGTTCTGTGGGACTTAACTGCCTGTGGAGCTGGTCCAATTGACTCCATGTACAGATGGAGCTTAGTCTGGAACAAATCAGGATTGACTCTTTATGTACCAGGAATACCTGAAGCCTGTTTGATATCACTTTTTCTTTTTACATTCATGTAATGCATTCATCACACAGTCTTCACAAACTTTGGTTACATGAACAAAACAGAATTTTCCACATCAAAGTCAAAGTAGCATCATGACAACACTGACAGTGGTGGGCAATTTACACACACTTTTTCCCTGTCCTTTCACCACACTTGTATCTCTGAAGCTCAGATTTTCTGAAAGTTTTTTAAATCTCATGAAAGTCTGAGTTGGTGTTGCTTTTACAGTGAGAATGATGACTGAATGGTAGAAGGAGGAGAAACTGCTGCTTGTTGTGCCTTTAGCCAGAGTTGGTAATGTTTCATGGACCTCTCCTCATCCCTGCAGTATTTAGGAAGAAATTGAACTTAGTGTGGGGGTGGAGAAGAGAAAATTGGTGGTCCAGGCTGGTGTTAAATGAAGAAACAGAAGATTAGTTAATGATGGCTAGGTTGTGCTGTAGAAGCTGGTAGGAAATTAACCCTCTATGTGTCCTGTTTGCAGGAACACTTGCAGGTGTGTTCTGCTGCCATTTCTAAGTTCCCTCACTGTGGTTGCTGGTAGAGGTTCTTTTAATAGCCTCCCACCCACTCCCTGGGGCTGTGCAATGGTATTTATGGCCTGCCTGGGACTGCCTTTCTTCAGGTGCATGAAGAAGGCAGAATGCAGATTCAGCACGTAGCCCCTGACAGCTGGGGCTGATGGGTCAGGAATGCAGTCCTGACAGCTGGAATTGGATTGAGAGCGGCCAGCACGGTGGGAAGGCCAGGAGGGGAGGGCAGGCAAGAGAGGCTCAATGGAGAGATGGACAAATGCACGCGCACACACACAGCCTGTGGGGATCGTGGGTTGCTTGTGTTCCGTTTCTCCCACCTTCATCCCTGATTTGTTCCTTTTGTCCAACTGTCTGGATAACTTTTAATAAATATGTGCACATCCCTGTTGCAACCCCTGTGCAACACAGCTGGCAGAGCCATTAGAGCTGAGGCTCAACTCTTCCATTGGAATAGCCCCCATCCCACCTCTGCTTTTATGCAGGTTTACAAATGTAATGTAAGGCTTCCCATAACTCAGTGATTCAAAACCTTTCAGCAAGTCAGTTTCTGCTCTTGCCACTCTTGTGCCAAGGAGTGCCATAGATAACTTATGTTGTGGGAGATTGTTCCCTGATGTTCCTAAGGTGGTTATCTTGAAATCAAATTGCATAAAGTTGGCAATTGCTTGTGTCATACTATGATGTTCTGGTCAGGTGTTTTTCTGTTTTGTTTTGCTTTGTGGGTTTTTTTTTTTTTTT
>VXBB01014817.1:187826-266670 GCA_013399915.1 Illadopsis cleaveri
TTGTGAGGGCTTCCTCATAGGTCTGAATCTTTTTTCCCATGAATACTGCTTTAAACTGGGCATTGGCTGAAAACATAAATGTCAGAACATATCTGTGTAGTGGGTTGCATGAAACCAATTTCATGGTCTTGCAGTGCTTCCTGGAGGGTCAGTTGGGCAGTTGGTGTGAGTGTGCAGTGGTGGCTGTGGGTAAGGCTTAGGAGGCTTACAGTGGGAGAAATGGAGATGCTCTGTCAGCCAGAGACCTCCTGAATGGGTCCAGGCTTGCTGCTGTTGCCTTTTACAAGTGGAATATTTTCAGTCTCCAGGCTTGTCAAGACATTACTCTTTCCTAGCCCTGGTTGCTGAGGGAAGGAAGACCGGCTGGAGAAGAGGGAGAGGATAGAAAAACCTCTTTAAAAACTTACAAAATATATATATGTAAAAGAGATTTAAAAGTGCATATTCTATATGCAAATACAAAGGCAGGGGAACACATTGGGTAGGTGAGGGGCAGAAACCAACTATGGAGCTGAGTGATTTTGTTGTTTGTGTGCTTTTGTAAGTCAAACACCTCTTACAGTTAATTCCATCCACTGATCTTCAGCCCTTCCCCTGCTAGACCAACAATAAAAACCCTAACTCCCCCTTCCCCCCAAAAAAACCAGGCAGGGGAACCTGGTCCAAAGCCAGACCTTTGCATGTTAAGCTGAAGTGCAAAATGAATATTTCACAGCTGTGTTATAAAGCCCTGAAATGAAGGCTTTGCAGTGGAAATGCTGACAGCCCCTTAAGTAAAACAGTATACTGTAATTAGTGCTCTGTGTTTTATGTGCCAGATGAAGCTCAGCAGAACTAAATGTAAAACTTTAAGCCTTTGTTTTTCTGCAGCAGTAACAGGACATCAGACAGTGTGTTCAGACGATGGATTAGCGCCTACAACGTGTGCACTGGTCCCTGGAGGTTGGACGTGCTTTTTTTGCGCTGGGGCTCGGGGCAGCAGCAGAGATGTACAAACAGGGCCAGCTGTGAGATTTGGCGCTCTGTATCAAATTTCACTTATGTAAGATAGACAGCTATTTCTTAAATGCTGACGCTGACAATGTACAGCTACATTTTCAGCATTTTCACATATTGGATGCCAGAGTGCATTGATACGACTTTGCTGTGTAGCAGCATGGAAAACATGTTGGAGTGCAGGCAGAGGTGCTGAAAACTCTGGAAGCAGAGTGTAGAGAGACAGACGTGCAAACCACAGTGCTGTTGTGGAACTCGGGCCTGATGCTGGAGCTCCCTGTGTCAGTATATTGGACCATTGGGAGCACTGGGATCTCAAGTCAACCAGTAAAGCCTTTTTTTTTTTTTTAAATTTTTTTTAAGGCAAAAGAACAGATGATTATGTAGCCACTTCCCTGTGCAAGTGATTACTTGATGTGCTGGGGAAGGCTTTTCAAAGTAACCCTCATGGGTCATGTATCTCAGGGATTTCTGTGTCCTTTGCTTTTTCAGGAGCATGTGCCTTTACACATGCATTATTAATATGCCTACTTCAAGCAGGAGAGAGGGTTGAGGCCAGGCACATTGTGCAGTGGAAGGTAAATGAACTCTGATGGATGTTGTCTTGTCATGCTGATTCAATGCTGCTACTTAATTAAATGGATTCAAATGTTAACTGTGTTATACATAGGCCCATGGGAAGGCTTTTAAAATAGAACTTGTCTGCTTGTGGACATTTACGGAAGTAGCCATTCTGGAGTGGATTGGAATAGTTGTGCTGCAAGAACTGTCTCTGACGATACTCTTGATCATAAATGTTCACAACAGCATGGAGAGAAAGGGGCACGTTGAAATCCAACTATTAATTCAAGAATAGAACTTCCCATTCCATAGACGGGATAGAATGGGGGATAAGTTTCCAAATGCAAACCAGCAGCAGTTCTTATCTGTGACTTTGTTGAGCAGGGTTACCTCTTTGTTGCTCTCTGTAAATGATCTTAGATGTCAGAAAGGCAGATTGAGAGTAAGGTATTAATGGGAAAAAATTGGAAAACAAAACAGACTATTTATTCTATATTATTCTGCTCTGTAAACACTTGCTGTGGCCATGCCTGAAAAGCTGCATGTGGTCTTGATGTTCCTTCTTCATCTCAGGAAGGATGCAGGGGACATGGAAGGGACTTCACAGAAGAACTGATTAAGGGTATGAAATGGCTTTCAGGAGAGGCATAAAGTGACTTTGAGAAGACTCTTGTACTTGGAACACAGATGACTTGGGGTGATAGTGTAGTTCCTTACAAAATCATGAACCACCTAAAGGTGGTGGATAGGGACTGACTGTTCACTGTCTCTTCCCATACAAAGATTGAGGCATGTCAAATAAAACCATTAGAAGTGAGATTTAAAACAAATAATGAAAGATGGTTCATCTTGCAATATACCAGATGGGTGGAGTTCCTTGCCAAAAGATATGGTGAATGCTAAGCTTTTATAGACAGAGTGAGTAAGCTCATGGTAGAGGATTCTACTGAAATAAGGTAAAAACAGAGAATATCTATTTTGAGACTGGAAGACTGACAGGAGTTGAGAAAGAATCAAATTTGTTTTCCTTGTTCTTAAACTTTATCCATACATTTCTTTATACCATTCTTCCTGACTTTCCTCCTTTGCTTTTGGCTGCAAATGGGAGAAGAAACCAGGGCTAGATATTGGTCTCCGATCCAAGGTGGCCAATCTTGTGAAGTCTGGAGCAGACATATCTACTTGCTGGACATGGTTTTCTCCTGCCTAATGCTGTAGGTGCTGGGGCCTGTGGGCAGCCCTGCACAGTAACATCAGTTTTCTCCCCTTGGTTGTCATTTTGAGCACTGGAGAGCAGCACAAATCCTCTCAAATGCTTTGCTTCTTTATTTCCATGCTTTAAAAAATTGTGCTTGTAGTGAACAATGGGATTTTGGGTCCAAAAGAGAATGAAGATAGCATAAGAAGGCAGGAGGTGAGACAATCAAGTCAGAAAACTGTAATTTCTTTAGCATATGAGTATGAGGATGAGGAGCTGAAATACTGTTGAACACCTACTTAGTCTCCTGCTGGCCTGGGGAGAATGGTGGGGTGAGTGGCAGCAGATTATTATTCAGCCTAGAGTGAAAACTCTTTGAGGGATACCTGGTGGCCTAAAGCCTAAAGATGACATTCTTTTGAAAATGTCATTTTCTCTGTTTCTTTTAAGATGAAAGCAGACCACAGAAATCTGCTGGTGTGCAAACAGGCACAGATATAGGAGCTCCTACCCAGCAGCAGGGGTTCAGTAGTGAAACAGTGCAGTAGTGAAACAGAGTGCCTGTGACTCAGGTCAGGCAGGGCTGTCAGTGTGATGAGGTTGTCCCTTTTGGCACTCGTTCTGGTGGAAATTATTGCCGTGCTGGGTGTGTTTACTACTGCTTTCTAACAGAGTCCTGGCTGGATGTGCAGGCCACAGTGTTCGTCTCCTGTACTCCCGTGTGGCTTTACAAGTGTAGATGGTCCCAAAGCAATGCAAATGATGGGAAGGAGGAAAGTGTTCGTGGGAGGGTGAAGTTGGGCTGATCCTCAAGGATTTCTGTGTTGTCCTTATAGCATATGGAAGCAAATGTTTGTGATAACTTCCTCAAAACAACAGAAACAGCTCACGCAAGTACGGAACTCACTCTGAGATGTGAGTGCAGCTGGTCAGACACAGAGTTTTCTGAAAAGCCAAACGAGGCTGTCTGGGGCTGTTTAGATCAGTCTTTCTGAAATTATTATCTGCACCTCAGTAGGAAGGCAGAGATGGCATGGCTTCTTCCCCCAAGCATGGGCTTTCCCCATGTACTGTGTGGGACTGTGCCTGATGGAAGCAAGGGCTGCTCTCAGATATGCTCTTTGACTTCCAGGTGGGCTTGGACTGCTCATTCCCCTCTTTCTGGGAAGGCCCAGCTGCCATGAATACCTGTTGGTACCTTGAGTCCTGCAATTCAGGACTCTGCTGGTTTGGTCCTACCTATCTAATGGTGTTGAGATATGATGTGGAAGGAGCAGGGTAACGGATCTGCTTAGGCACAAAAATTTCTTTACACATATTTGTGCAGTTTCAAGTAACCAAATTTAGATTTAAGCCTATAAAATGGCTGAATATCAGATTTTGCATGACACGTGTTAGCTGCACAGGTTTTGGTGTCTAAGAGTGTATATTGAGCCTCAAAATTTGAGTAAAAGTTGACCTTAAAGGAATGGAGATGGGATAGTTCCAGCTAGCAAAGTGGCTCTGCAAAATGAGCTGCAGAAGTGTTTTGTGTGTGGATCAATTCAATAACTCTCGCAAGTCGCATAGAGAACCTTGACTGAAAGTGCCAAATGCTATTAATAGAAGCCTCAAGATGAAGTAACAAATGCAGCCTGTCAGCCTTCTCTCCTGTCTCTAATTTAGGTACAAATGACAGGTTTAATCTTGCAGTTGTTTCCAGGTTTGGATGAGGGTGCTGAGGTGGCCCATTAGTTGCCTGTGAAGGCCTGAGCAAGCAGTGACATGTCTGACAACTCTAGGATGCAAATTGGGCAACCGCAGGAGCTATTGGTAATGAACAGTGTCTCAGATCTGCAGGGGAACTCTCCAGGTCCTGTGGTTAGCTCAGATCAGACTTGGGAAGGTGTGCAAAATAATGTATTTCTGACTGGGATGTGCTGAAATAGTACTTGGGAGACTTGTATGAATGGCAGTGTTTATGGCTGTGTGGGACTAGGAGACTGCCCTTACCAGAGGAGGAAGTCGTATCTTCAGGGGTGGGATAACGGCAGAC
Source organism: Illadopsis cleaveri (assembly GCA_013399915.1). NCBI lineage: Eukaryota > Metazoa > Chordata > Aves > Passeriformes > Timaliidae > Illadopsis > Illadopsis cleaveri. Next base: position 192,617 of record VXBB01014817.1, read on the forward strand.
CTGTATCGCCTGATCTGCCCTCTGCTGACAAATCTTAATTTCAGATTAGGAAGTCAAAGTTGACGTGTTTTTGCCCTAATTAACCATATTAAGAATTCATTTGTTTTAGCTGGCAAATTGAGAAGAATCCAGTTCATACTGTTGTTACCTATTGTTTTTCTCTCTGAAATGTTTTTCATTTTCAAGTTTTGTGACAAAGTGACTATCTCTTGCCCCTATGTCACCTAGTCAGGAAGCTGGTCACGGGGAAAAAACTGTGGTGTATTGTGGGCAGGTTGGTGGAAGTGGAGCTCACAAGTCTTGTAAGATCACATTTTAAATTTATGTGCATTCCTTTTTGATGCAAGTTGCTTTTAATACTCAAGTATTATCAAGTGGAGGGGCTGCCTTCAGATAGGTTTTGTGGGGTTGCCTTTCAAGATCTTTACACTAGAAAGTTTTCGAAGTTAAAGCTGGGAGCAAAAGTGGGGAAGCATTTTTCCGAAAGTTAGTTATGAATCTGTAGTCTAGAGACAGGTATCTCTTTCTGTGGCACTTGGTCTGTCAATATCAGAGGTATGGCCTTGACAGTTGCCTTTTTCTGAAGGGACAAATGGTCTGTTGGAGGTCAGAAGATACTCACTGGCAGTAACATAATTAGACTGGAAGACTGAGCTACTCCTTTATGTCAAGCTGTGTGCATAGGAGACAGGTAGGCTTTCTACATCCTAGCATTGCCACAGAAAGTCTCTTGGCAGAGCAGCAGGGGACCTCCACTGACTTTGGGGTGAGAGAGAAGGCTGGAGTGAGGGTGATATTTTGGTATTGGTGAGGTGAGAATGTCAAGACAAATCAGGTAGTGCACCTGTTTGGTTTCTCTTCTTCTTAAAGACTTGGAGGGTCAGATTGGGCTTTGGATGTGCGTGCAGCTAGATCGATCTAGTTGCCAGGGAAAGGGTATGATTGTTTTGGTTTTTTCTCTGAATTTGGTCTTCCTGTGGTTTTCCGCAGGCTGGCAAACAGAAAACAAACAAAAAATAAAAAGTAGAACATGGTTTTCTCCTGGTCTGGCCTTCTGGACAGGTTGTTCCCATGCCAGGGCTGTCTTGAGTGAGGGAAGTGGTGGGGAGTGTCACTGGGCTGAGTAGGATGAGGGGGAAATGAACTGTCCCCTCCAAGACAGGCTGCTGTAAGATCAGCTCAGCTGTGGTGCAAGACTGCACACTGAGAGGCTTGATAAATGTCCTTGCAGAGCAAAAACATACCTGTTGGTGAAAGTATGTTGCTGAATTGCTGCTGAATATCTGCATAGCCAAGGTCAAGCAGTGCCTTTTGGGATAGTGGCAATTACAGCCAGACTGAGCTAAAACCTGCACTGAGCAGTGTAATCACAGCATTGCTAAATTGATGTTGCTGACAGCATCAAGTAATTGGTGCCTTATCTAGATGGAACTACTTGAATGGCATGTCTCCTCCACTTCCTCCTTCACTGACAAGAATGCATTTTCTGTAGGAATCTAAACCTCTCCTAGTTTGGGAATTGCTGATATTAGCCAGAATCTCAGCATCAGAAGCAGTGAGTTCTTTCTGCATATTTTTGAGCTGCTTTAAAAAGATGTGTTTTGAAGTATTGTTAGCAAGTCTGGAAGAGTAGATATACTCCTGGCCTTCCCCACTCCTGTCCCCAACTCCTACATTTTTGTTCCAATATTAAATTGAAACAAAACTAGTTCCTTTCTTTATCAGTGGATTTGTAACTGCATTTTAACTGGATGTTCTTTCTTAACAAAAATCCTGTGAACTTTTGTAAAGGCCATGTTTTCAGAGATTTTCAGTTTGCAAGAGAGGGGGACAATTTGGTGGTTTCTCATAATGTTTTAAAGTACCTGGGGTATATTATTAATAAGAGGGGAAAAAGGACCAAGTTATTCCGGAGATTTGAGTATGAAATCTTCCACTTTCTTTGTCACTGGTGAAGGCAGGCCAAATTTGAGCTAACTGAAAACATGGATGGCTCATGTTTAGTGGCACCTCAGCCCTACTTCACCTGCTGCATCAAGGTGGTTCTCTGTGTGGGGTTACTTCTGGCCCCTTAGCTAGCAGCCTGAGCCTTGAGCTCGGTGAGACCTTGTGTCTCAGCCTGCAGCCGAACTCCTCAGGTCTGGTAAGGTGTGTGGTCAGGGCTGCGTGGGAAACCTGCCCCGCCCCTGCCTTTTGTGCTCCACGTCGGTGTAAATGCAAGATGTTCGTCTTCAGGGCAGCTATTAAAGTCAGTAGTAATTATTACAATAGTAACTTATTTTGCTGTGTCCATGCCCCTAAGGCCTTAACCAAATATAACTTAGATGATGATAATTAAAAGCAGAAGACTGTGACCCAGTAAAATCCTTCAGTTTGGCACAGACAGCAGTGCTGAGGAGGAATGTATGCATCAAATATATAATAAATAAAATGAAGCTGTGCAAATATAAAGGAAAGAGAATAATTTTGTGTCAGTCAAAATAGCCTCAGGGCTAAGAACTGGTTTGTGCTCAGAGGTTGAGTCCTTTTATGCCACAGACCAGATTTTGTGCAGTCTTTTGCTTTGGGGTAATTGCTGAATTCTGATGCTTTCTCTACCAGGGAGTGCTCCCCGAAATATTGTGTCATGTCCATTTGTCACCCACTCTTCCCATTTTGGTTGGTTTTTTTTTTTTGCTTTTATCAGCTTCCTACCTCAATGGCCTTTGTATCTTCCGAGTAGCTCTTCCCAGTTGCATTTCTTTTCTTTTCCTAAAATAGTGGAGATCTTTGCCTGAGGAGAGTGTGGGGACATATAGATAACTCTTGCAAGGGTCATTGGTGTGCAGCAGGCTTTTGAATGTTTACGGTGTTCTCAGGACTCCTGGCAAGGGATGCGCATGACCACTAGTTGTGATTTCCAACTCAAGCACCCTAGGAAAAACTGACTGTTCAGTTCCTAGGAATACATGGCTGGGACCAGGCTGAACCACCTGCTACTGGATGGAGGTAACAAAGAGAACGGGTCAACCTGGAAACAGTTTTCAGGAAAGAGCCAAGCTCTAGGGACAGTGGTCTGTTGCTCTTACTGGGAGGGTGGGAGTCGGTGGTCAATGAATATGCATCCCAGCTTTTCACCAGTACTATCCTCTGTTTGCAATCCTCTGTTTGCAATGCTCTGGCATAGAGAAAGTAATAAGTGGGTGGATAACTCCTTCTCTGTACCCCAGCAGTATTTTCCTATGCCTATATTGAAAGTTGAATGGGATTACTTTTGTACCTGGTGCTTCTCAGTGGATTTCTAGGAACCAGGGAACCAGTGTGAACCAGACCATCAGCATCTGTGTTATGGGTCTATTTGAACTGCACTCACATTTCATGGTATTCCTGTTTTCTTTTTTGTATGCTCCAGGTGACTTTGGAGAAGGTGTTGGGCATAACTGTGTCGGGAGGCAGAGGATTAGCCTGCGACCCCAGAACTGGCCTCGTTGCTTATCCAGCAGGGTGAGTCACTAACCACATTCCTCCACATTCCTCAAAGCTAAGATTAACCACGACTGATGCATTAACACAAAGATTCAGGGTGTTTACTTTACACTATCATCTGCTATAGGAAGCCTATTTACTGCTCTTTAAAAACCAGAGAATGATGAGACTCAGCACTGTTAGTGTAATTGGCAAGGGAGAGGGATTGCATTATCAAATTATAATGAGGTCCCTTTTAATGGAGCTGCTCTCACTCCTCTTGCTCTAAGCTGGGAGTTAAATACATTTTGTGGACGTTTCACTGTGTTCCATAGTGTGATGAACATAAGCATAATTCATTGCAATTCTCAATCCAATAGATACCTAATGGAGCAAATGATGCTTTCAGTGAATTGACAGAAGCCTTCTTGTAGATATGCCCTGCAATTTTGACTTACCATGTTCCTCAGCCAAATGTGAGGAAAGATTTCAGGCTTCGAGCCTGAACCTGCTTATATATGCGTTCTTTGGAGTGAAAGACATCTGTCAACTGTAATTTAAGTTCCAATAGAGGTATCCAGAAGGAGACTTTGATGGAAGGAAAAAGATCTACCTATAGGAATATGGGTGAGGGCTGGAGAGGTCTGTGGTGCAGGAATCAATATGAGTTTGGCTCTCCGTTGAGCTTGTTCTGCTGGTCAGCAAGCCAAAAGAGAAGACAAATGGCATTATCTCCAAGTCATATTGCATGGACATACTTTTAAGACATGAAAGCTGGAATTAGAAGACAAGAACTTCCACATCAATTGTAGATGATGTTTTCATGGGTACAATAAGTGTGCTAGCAGCATTTAAAAGATTGTGTGTTTGTTGCTAAAATGAGAGATGGAGTCAGTGAAACTGGCTAGAATTTTTTGCCTGTCCTGGGGATATCCTAGTTCACCAAATCACAGCATTGCTGTGGTTGGGGGAGCCTCTTGAGATCATCTAGTCCAAGGCTCGTGCTCAAGCAGGGTCATCTCTAGCAGGTTGCCCAGGACTATGGCCAAACAGCTTTTGAACATCTACAGAGATGGATGTTCTAGTGTTTGACTACTCTCACAGTAATACAAACAAAATAAACACGAAAATAAAGGGGTTTTAAAATTTATTTTTCCTTTGTGTTCAAATGGAATTTGATATGTTTTAATTTCTGCCTGTTGCCTCTTTTTCTGTCAGTGGACAGTCTGTTAATCTGCAGACAATTTGAGGTCCACATCAGTGTTCAACAGCACCCATTATACTTGAACTCTTTGGAGCCAGGCAAATATATTCTGGTGTGTTTTGCCTCTTCCTGTGTAACTTTTCTGACAGTGCATATGTTCACACTTGAAGTCAGCAAGGAGAGAGAGGAAAATGAATGCAGTGAACAGGTATTTTGGGCTCTTGCATAGCTGAAGATAGGTTAGTTTTGTTAATAGCAATGTCCTTTGATGAACATGCCTGACATTGACTTAATCAAGTGTGAGTACACCTGGGGTTTCTTTTGGCTAATTAAAAGGTTGTGTGGTTCCTTAGGGCTTTACAGGGGAATTCCTGTCCTTACTTGTTGGTAGTAACATTTCATGGCCTGGGCAGGAATATACTAGATGTGTGTTCTAAAAGTTTATAGGCTTGTATGACTTGCTGCTTTTGTGCCATGGCTGGCCTGTTTTTTGTGATACTGTTGTGATTTGCTGCAGTTAGGACAGTCTCAAGCTAACAATCTAATCATCTTGTTCACTTTGGGTTTTGTTGGGTTTTGTGGGGTTTTTTAGTTTGTTTTGTTGGGTTTTTTTTTTCTCCTCATTCTGATTTCCAGTGAATGTCTCTTGATTTGGAAGAATCCTGGCTTTTTTGGTACACTGGCTTTGTATGGTTTATTTTTGTTTCTATTTGAATTACACAGACTCACAGAATAGGTAGGGCTGGAAGGGTCCACACTGAGTCATTCAGTGCAACCTCCCTGCTCAGGCAGGGTCATCTTAGTGCACATGGCATGGGATTACATCCAGATGGTTCTTGAATATCTCCAGTGAGGGAGACTCCACAGTCTCTCTGGGCAACCTGTTCAATAAAGAACTGAACTGTCACCTGCACAGTAAAGAAGNTCCTTCTTCCAAGTCATTAATGGACAAGTTAAGCAGCACTGGGCCCAGTACTCAACCTTGGGGGACACCACTGGTGACAGGGCTCCAACAAGACCCTTTGACAGTGATTATGACCATCTGGGCTCCATTGCTCAGGCAGAACTGTGCATTTACTGGACACCAAACTACTTATGTGAATCTGATGTAGCAGACTGGGTGTGGCGAATGCACAGTTGTTTCATGACCTGTCCGTGCAAGCTGGTCATCCTCATCTGCACTCCAGTGATTTCCCTGTACACTGCTCGTGTACAGAGGTTTTGCAGTGCTGACATGCAGATGCTTTGCTCCTCCAGTCCTACCCCTAAAAGCTGAATTTACGTAACAACGCTGTATTTTCCTAGGAACACTTTCAACATGCCTAGATTGATTTGGTTGAGATTAAAACAGATGCCCCAGGCATTGTGACTTCATCCACATCAGGTATACAAGCAACTATGTGAATGAAGATGTGCATAAGAAGCTTTGGCATTCTTTGAGCATAATCTTGATTTGGGTCTCTGGTTTGCCTAAAATAATTAAAAAAAAAAAAAAAAAAGTGATTGCTTTTCTGAGTTTTCTCTTTCCTGGAGTTTCTGAAATCTCCTGGGAAGTTTCTTAAACTGATGAAAGAAGCAATTCCCAAAGTGACAAAACTCATTCCAACTCCACTGTGATGCCAAAGAGCTGAGTGTTCCATTGTTTTTTCCTTTTCTTCTCAATGGCTTTTGCACATCTTATCCTTTCTCTGCTTTGACCCTAATGAGGGTCTCTCTCCAGTGGTGTGAGACAGCAGCTGTGCTGATCCTGGTGTGTTTTTTGTGGGATGCTTGTGTTAGATAAGACCTTTTCTTCATGTCAGCAGGAAAGGCTAAAGGCACTGAGTGCTGCAGATATTCCAGGCTACTCCTTTGATATAAAGCTGTTGTCTTGGGAGATAAGACAACATAAGACAGAAAATTGTATCCTCTGCAAAGGTCTTGTATTTGCTGACTGCATTCACCTGTTTTTATATTGTCAAATGAAACAAACCCAAAGTTGCTTAATTGGATCTCTGTTTGGGTTTTGCAGTGAGTAACAAAGTTGTTCTTGTGAAGGGAGTGAGGGAGGTACAGAAAGGTACTAAAATTTTTGTCTCTTGTGGTAGGACCAGTGCTCTGACCTTCTTTTGTTTCAATTCTCCTGCTTTGCATTTTCCCTGCTCTTCTCAGTTTATTCTGAGAGATTTGAGAATCTTTTGAGATTTTTTTTTCTTTTTTTTGCAGTAGCTAGTTGAGGCTCTGTTTCCTAGAAACAAAAAGAGAAACAAAACTAAGAAAACCTCTGAGGATGACTAACATTAAAAAAGGCAAAAAAAGGGGGTGTGAAATGTCGATCGTTTAAATTCTAGACCAGCTGCTAAGATAGCTTTAGTCAGCTTATCTGGTTTTGGTTTTGGTGTTTTGTTTACTGGGTTTTTTTGAGCCTTGTAGGTTGGTGTGACTGATTGATTTTTACTTCTCATCGTTCTTGTTTTCTTGGCTCTCAGCTTATCCTGATAGCTGGTTGGGAACCTGATGTTCAGGTGTGGCACTTGCCTGCTTGAGGAAGCAGCCTGTGCTTTTTCTTCTGAGGAGCAGGAACGTAGAACTTTGTGCCTCAGGTGTGCAATGCTTTTTAAACACTATGCTGTTATGCTCTGGTCAGCTTAAGCATCCCTCTAGCTCTGCTCATCAATTTGGAGCCACTCTGATAGATTTCAGGGATTTTTTTTTTTCATTTGTGTTCCTTGCTGGGAAGACTGGTATATGATACATAGCACATGTGCTGAGTTGATCAATCTCAACCTGCATATTCTTTTGTTCTTTCCCCCTTTCAGCTCTTGTATAGTTCTTTACATACAGCAACTGCTGCTAAAGGTAGATATGGGTTTAATATAGAGAATTCTCTTTGAGACATAGTAAAATGAGTTTCTCTGGCTTTCTCTCAGAAATTACTGTAGACAGTACAGACACGGGCCCCTGGCTAGCTCTGTGTGTGTGCACAGTACATTTACTGAGCACATAATTTGGATGCCCCTGTATTCTGTCCCATTTCAGAATGAATCATCCTTATTTGTTGGTAGGAAGGGAGGGACAATAGAAGATGGATGATCAACGTTAAAATGAAGATACTGAGTCTTTTTTCCTGCTACTTTTTGCTGCATGATCTGGTTGAAGAGTTAACTTGTTTCTTCTTCAGCTTTATTACCTTGGAGTTTTTGGTTGGTTGGTTTGGTTTGGTTTTGGTTTTTTTGAGATATGACCAGTAATATTCCAAAGTAAATAATTGTATGAGTGTTCAAATCAGAAAACTGCACCGTTGTCTGGGTCAATTTTTATTTTACTGCAGTTGGGCTGTGCATGCTGCATGTCAGTGCAGCAGCCTCTCATGTGCCGACCTGCACTGCAGCAACATCCACCACAGTCTCATCTCTTTTCACTGTGTCTTGCCCGGTTGCACCCCTCATCCTCAGCTGATTTACAGTATGGAGTGGAAGCTGCTTAACTCTGTCAGCCCTTCTGAGTCATACTCCTCCTGGCTGTCAGGTCCTGCAGTGACAGGCAGTGATGATGGTCTCTGTCACAGCAAAGAGAGGAAGGGCATGAACGGGAATGAGCGAATTGGTTTTAACTCATCTGTTAGCCTGCTCAACACTCTATCTTGTATAGCTGAGTGGTATATCCCTCTGGAAGCTGAAAGAATGTGATTGTTGGTTTGCTTTCAAATACCTCTTTCCAGTTCCAGTAGATAGGCTGTAAGGCTGAGTGGTTTCCAGCCCATGCACATATGGAGTCTCTTGGAAAGTTTTAGTTATAATTTTCCATCATTATATAGATAGATTACTGCACAAGGTAATAAATTATCAGCTTAGAACAATTTCTCTTTACCTCAAGCTGTATATAACCCACAATGGAAGAATAGCATTTAGGATAAACATTGTGTAACTTGAGCAGGTATGACGTTGCCTTGCTCCTTTTTTCTTCCTTAAAGTGGAAGGTTTTGGTCAGTGAGGCACAGTAACAAATTGTGAGAGGCAGATCTAACAGGTGACTGATGGTGAATGATGCAAAATGCTGTTTTAAACTGGGATTTTTCCAAGACTTATGACCATTTTGGCCAGGTTAGAATTAGTAATGATATGGACAATGAAATCCTAATTCGTAAGATAACAAGTATACCTGCCTTGTTTCAGTGCCTCTTTTATTAACTAATTGATCACATTGCTTGGGTGTCACTGGTAGTTGCCTTTAGAAAACTCTACGTGCACAGAAGGAATCCACTTCTTTATAGAGCCAGTACATGGTACATGTGCAGTTTGAGCAAAGCTCTACTGCTCTGTGCAGGTACAGTTCTTCACTAATTTTTACTTTGCATAAACACTAATGCTATTGGGCTGTATCCTAAATGCAGCCTGAATTGGTACAGGGATTTCAAAATACTTGAGCTGCTGGGTTGCCAGTACATAAATCCACTTCTGCTGGTGCTGCCTCCTTCAAGTTTACTTACCTAAAGCTCTGGAGGAGAAGTTCTGTGCTTTCTTTTTATGTTCTTTGGTAAAGGAAAATCCTGTGATGTTGTAAAGATGTAGAAACCTACCATAAAATGAAGAAAAGTTCTTGTGTATGGTTCAAAGCAAATTTCAACATCTTTGGTCACCTCAGAGGCAGCTTGCTTTGTCCTCTTTGAAACAGAACAGTTGTCTTTCAATAGTTAGACCTCTTTCCCCTCCTCATCTCCCAGGAATCTGGAGTGTTGTTAATACATTTCTTCTGTGAGGCTACTGTGCTTAATGTGCCATCTGGGGAGATTTTCCAGCTGGCACAATTGTGGTGATGGGCTCAGAGATGAAGATAAGAAAATCCCCTTAAGTGAGATCGTTAAACATAATTAGAATCTGTACTGCAAAATGGTTTGAGCCGGGCCATTACTACCGAACCAAACAAAATTTTCCGTGTCAAAAGTGAACAACACTAGGTTTCAAAAAGATGTGTCCAAAAAGATGATAAAAAGTAGCCAAGCCCTTCCTTCTCTTTCCTTCCCCAGCAGTAGCAAGTTTCTCAGACAGAAGCAGGGATACTTTGTGTCTCAAATTTCCCTGTCTTAAATACCCTCTGGACAGAAAGAAATGTATCTGCACTGAGGCATGAAGACCTGAGGTGTAAAACGTTTCAATACTTGCCTCTATTAATGTGGATTAGGAGGAGGGGAGGGTGTAGCTGAAGAAGTAGCTGTAGAGAAGAAGGGTGGGCTGAAGAAGTCTGATGCAGTCTTAGTTTCTGTCAAGAGAGTGAAGTCTGCACTTGGGACAAAAGAATGTCCTTTGCATCGGTGCTTTATTCTCAGGCCAAATAATTGTAACTGATATTTTAATTTGCAGAGGTGAGTTTAAGGGGGTTATGTCCTCTCCTCTGCTGTCTTGCAGTTGACCCATGACATTCACAAGTAACAGTCATGCGGTCTGGAGCAATTGCCCTCTTCAAGTGGATCCAGTTCTGAATCTCCATCATTGCACTTCAGACAGAAAAGGTCCTGCCTGCTGGAGTAGAGGCAGTCTTTCTTATGTGAGCTGTTTCCACATGTCCATAACATTTAGAAAGGAATTTCTACATTGTTTTTTTCTTGGTCTCTCTTTTTGTGAGTACTGGAGACTCTTTCACATTGAATCCATGTCTCTAATAAAACTGCACCTAAAAAGTAGAATTGTTTGCTGAACAGTTGTGTATTGATCAGTTCAGCTGTAACCTTGCTTGGTTTTGCAGAAGAGAAGATGAATAAGCAAACAAAGTAGTAGTAGCAATCACCTGGAGCTGTAGGCAAACTCCCCTGGTTTAAATCTTTACCAGGATTGGAGTCAAGCCTGCTAAATTGACTTCCAGGCAGTTTTCATCAGCCAGTCCCCTAGTGTGTGTGTGTGCGTGTGTGGCTGCTTTTGAGCTCTTGTCTAATTAATTGAAATTCTTTACCTTTGACAACCAGTGGAGGACATAACATTTGGTAGAATCTTAAATAATGAGGTAGCTGTGAAGCTTTAGACCTGCAGCAAACCTGTTGCCCAGCAGAAAAGGGAGAAAAATAGGACAAAACCTCAAAATAGCTGGGTAGAAAAGCTTCTTACTGAACCAGAGGGAGACTGTGTCGAGTCTGCCAAAAGTACTGCAGCATACATTGAAGACTACAGCACTGGGGTGCTATCAGACAGCTGGAGGGAATGTGTTGGGAGCTGAGCCCCTGAGTCTGAGGGCTCAGCTGCTGGATGGGGAGTTGGCTAATGCCATCTTTGCCAGCTGTGGAGTGGCTCTGGTAATGGACAGTGGGAATCTTGTGGAGTGCGTGACTTCAGACCTTGTGTGACTTCTATGTTGTGTCACTCTTGTACTGAAAGACGAGTCAGGGCAGTGCTGATGTTTTGGTGTTGCCAGGTCCCTTTGAGACAAGCTCCTGTACACAGAGCTGAGGGCCATATGCTAATCCAAATCCAGCCTTCAGGTTACAAGAGGGTGGGTCACTGTTCTGCAGCCAGCTGCTACAGCTTGGGGCAAATAGAGATGTAATGTGATGCTTTATCCTGCAGTTACTATTTGAGGATCTGGCATCAGCAATAGGTCTGATATGGTATCCTCCTTCAAGCCTTCAGGTACCAATGTATCTGTTTATTCCCTGTCTTTCAAGAGAAGCCATGTGATATGAGCCCTTTCTCCCCAAAATTTCTTTGTGTACCCCACTCTATCTGGGATCAGCCTGTGCTCCTCCTTGTAATGCCTCCTTTCTGTCAGGCACCTGGAAAAGGCTGGACTTTGCAGCTGAGCTCAGTGTAGGAGCATGTTGCTGCATCCCTGTCTGGCTACAGAACCTCCTGTCTCGGAAGGAGCACAATCTGTGACTCCCAGTGCCAGGACCTGTGACAGGCAGTACCCACTCTCTGCACTCAGGGCTGAATCAAAGTTTAAGTCTGGTGGCCCTTGGTAAAAGTTTGCTACTGTTTATTAAAACAAAACAACACAAACCAGAAAACCTCAACCAACCCCAACCAAACCCCCAAAAGCCACAACAAGAAGTCTTGACTTGTTAAGACTGCCAGATGGTTTTTGATATCTAGATTGAATTGAGAATTTTTCAAGGGAATGATCCAACTGAAATGAAAGATTCTAGGATGTATTTCACAAATTTGTTCACAGGAAATCTGTAGAGAAAGGGAATATATGAGAGGAGGCAGATGCCTTTCCCCAGAAAGAGCAGCCTGAGGATCTCCTTAGGATGTGAGAACCCTGCTTTGAATTGAGCAGAAAACTAAGTTCAGTTCAGAGGTGAGCTGGTAACTCTATTCTTCCTTCCCATTTTCACCTTCAAATTTGTAGGGCTGGGTTGAGGAAAGTGATAGAATCCTAGAATTTGGGTTGGAAAGGGACCTTTAGAGGCCGTCTAGTCCATCCACCCTGCAGTGAACACCTTCAACTAAACCAGCTTGCTAATCTATTACCCCTCTGGAAAATCTGTTCCAGTGCTTCACCATTTTACTTTTTTTGTAAAAAAATTGTAATTTGAATCTATTCTCTTTAGCTCAAAGCCATTCCCACTATTTCCTACTACAACAGGCCCTTCTAAAAAGTTTATCCCCATCTTTCTTGTAAGTTACTGTTAAGTATTGAAAAGCCACAGTAAGGTCTCCTGGAGCCTTTTCTTCTCCAGGCTCAGCTCTCAGCCCATCCTCACATGAGAGGTGTTCCAGTCCTCTGGTCATTTTTGTGGTTCTTCTCTGGACCTGCTCTAACAGGTCCATGTCTTTCCTGTCGTGAGGATTCCACACCTGGATGCAGTACATCAGGTGGAGTCTCACCAGAAGCGTGTTGCTCTGTATTCTTTATGTTGCTCTATATTTGGAATGATACTGAGGATTTTTCCAAAGGACAGGGAGACTTTTCTGAAAAAAACCAGCAATAGGGAAGAGCCAGTGTATCATGGGACATGGGGACCAGACTTCTTTTCTTTATATTTTTTGTCTCTCATGTGACTGGTTGGTAGAGAAAACCACTTTGTTTCTCTCAGCTTGCACTTTTTCCTAAAAATAAAAGTAACAGTTTCTATTTTCTTCCTTATAGATAATAGGAATTGGGTATTAAATAGTGATTATATTAAAAAGAAAAAAGAAAGGGATAATGTGAAAGATGCTGTGTTTTACACCAATCCTTATCTGTGCTAGAGTTTTGGGAGAAGAGTTTGGACACTCTTCTCCCAAAACCACACACTAACCTTCCCTCCAGGTGGTAAAGCCCACAAAGACACGCTGTGCTGCCTTTCAGAGCCTCTGCAGTGTAATGCTCCTGCTCAAAGTCCCACAGCTGGTTCCACAAATGGGACATTAGCTCAGCTGATGCTCTGGTACATGTACACATAGAAAGTAAGGACATGATCATGACAAAAAACACCAGATGCTTCTGGCTCCACTCCTTCTGTATCCTTGTTTTCACCTGTTCCAAGGGCTGAGCAAGCCTAGTTCTCAGAGAGAGAGGAGAGCAAAATGGGACAGTGGTGGAAAGAAATGCACTCAGAATGGTTTGTGGAAGGAAATGGGATGGAGTTTGTGTAAGCATCTCTTCAGTGGTATATTTTACATTTCCCTCCACCCCCCCTTTTTTTTTTAACATCAGAATGCTTTTACATGCAAATTCTTTGATTACTAATTACCATAGGACTCTGACCATTCAGTACTGAAGCATGACAGACAATTGTGTTAACTATAAGCAACTTTTGAGCTTAACTGATGGTGAAGTTGGGGATGGTTTTTAGTGAAAGAATGAACTGCAGTACCCTTATTATGGGCCAAAGAAGGCTCCTTGCTTGCACTGTCTGTGTAGGCAGTGTGCATGTGCTGTTCCCACCAGTCAGTGTGTGATGCTGCAGTGGTATGAGTGAGCTGTAAATGAAGTTGGGTACTGTGGGTAGGACAAGTAGGTAGCTTCTGTCTCACAAAACTGGTGTGGCAGGTCCAAGTGCTGCCTGTACAATGTTTCTTGGGGGGCCAAAAGTATTGGCTGAGTCCTCAAGAACATTAATGTTAGTGTGGATTCTTGCTGTTGACAAAAATGTTAGTGATGAAGAAAGTGAGAGCAGGGAAATGGGAATGCTTTTACCTTGGCAAGGCTGCAATGAAATTTCTTGTCACAGCAAAAGCACTTAACAGCCCTTGAAATTTCCCTGTGCTGGATTCCCAAGGCTGTGAAGAGGGAAAGGTAGGGCTTTTTGGAGGAGCCCTGCACGTTTGTTGCTGTTTGGGTTGCCTGACAAACCATATTAAGGAAAACTACATAGAACATGCTTCTTACTGCTGCCATCTTAGTTCCAGGGCAAATATTCCAGTCCCCTCAAAAGGAAAGTGCCATCATGCCTGACACAATAGCTTCAGCAGTTGCTGTTTTAATGATTATATTGGTCATATATGATTTTAAGCTGCCTTAAGAGAAACTCTGGCTGTCCTCAATCCTTGAATGTGTCAATTGGAGTTTTAAATTGGGAGGCAAGCTGGTAATAATCCCATGTAGATGGCTCGTTTTTTACTTTGTGCTTTGACCTCATTAACCAGCATGTGAACTAAAGGGAAGTTGCTATTTAAAAGAAAAAAAGGAGAGGAGGAGGCCAGGGAAGCAGTCCCGTGGTGAGGGTCATAAACTTGCAGTTTATGTGCAAAGAAATGGAAGCAAGAGAATAGGCATGACTGCTTTATTTAAAACAGCTAAACACTCAGGTAGAGCTCTGCAAGTGGGAAGCTTTGACAGGTTTGGAAAGCTATTGCATGCTAGTGGAATAGGGAAGAGGAGTGTTGCAAAGCTCTCAGTACCTCAGCTATTTTGGAACATGTAGGCCTTTTCTCAGCTTGAAGCTCTGCAGCCTGCTAGGGTTTGCCCATTAGCTGAGAAAGGAGGGCGACAGCAGAGAGCACTGATGCCCAAAAGCCTGTGTACCTGCAGGTAGCAGCCTGCTGTCTGCTCTACCTGCTCTGGATCTCTCCAGTTACACCTCCTAGCAACCAATGCCTTGGTGCAGCAACACCACTGGCCTATGAGCCAAGTCCTGAGCTTGCATAAGAGCGGGGCGAGGGGAGGCGGGAGTGGGGGCTGAATAGCAAAGTCTGGGATGAAAATGAGATACCAGCTGCCTCAGCTGAGCTCCACCCTTTCTAAGAATCTCAAAACAGGCACTGTGTCTCCTGGCAACCTTGGCACAAATCACAGAGTTTAACTTAAAAGAAGTACATACAGTCCAGAGGACATATCCCATCACCAGGTGTGAACAACAGGGAGTCACTCCTTTTCCTCTTTCTGGAAGACCTGGCATTGTAGATGGTCTTGGGTTTCACTCAGTGTCAGAAGGCAAAGAGTTAAAGGGGAAAGAGCATCGTGTTAGGATAGCTAAGAAGTGCCAAGAAATGGTGTATTTTGTTTATTGTAAGCATGCCCTGACTATTGCTTAGGAACCAGATGTAGGACTTGGCTCCCTCCCTGCTGCACTGGAAGATGTGCCCTGCAATGCATGCACACATTGGCCTGTTGTGCACCTGAACCTGGTTCTTTCAGCTGGCAGCCAAGGACTGACGGAGCTGATACCAGCCAATTTCTTGCCTTTGGAGTCAGTTGTTATGCTTTTGCAATGCTGACCTAATACTTTTTAGGAAGTAGTCTTGGACTCTAACCTGACAGCATTTCTCTGTGACAGGAGATGTAGATACACAAGAAAGCAAAACTGAGTTTTATCATGATTGCTTCTCCTTCCAGGAAAGCTGTCTTTTCAGATCTCTTGACAACTGATGCTCATTAACTCCTCTGAAGAAAAATTTCGGTGCATTTAAAATGCCATATATTATGCTGAGATAGAGGTAAAGCAGAAGTAAATGTTCATCTTTTGCTAAAGGCAGAGCTGTCACAAGGCTTCTAAAAAGATAACATGGGCAGAATTGAACTTTGCCAATCTGGCAATGTCTGAGCTGTTCCTTCTGTGAGAAGTGGCAAGGCTGGGAGAGAGAGCTGGCATGAGCTGTGGATGTTTGGGCCTGGGAGCTGCAGCAGGCTTCCTGTGCATTGTGGACAGTTGTGGGGAGAAGCAGCCCCCCCCCCCACCCCCGCCCCTTCTTTCAGCATCTGCCAGCCTGACCTTGTAGGGTGCTGAGTAGGCAAGGCTGGCAGGAGGCTTTAGTGCCTTTTTGTGGATCTGGCAGCCTGCTGCCCAAGGCAACCGTGAGCTTTGCCCATGCCTAGAGGAGTGGAAAGCAACTGGCTATTTGAGCAAGTGATTCTTTAACTTCATGCTTTCCAAGGAGCATTTTTTTTTCCTGTGTGTATGCATTTGGTGTGGGGTTTTTTGTTTGTTGTAGTGGGTTTTTGTTTGTTTGGTTGGTTTTTTTTTTTTTTTTTTGTTTGACACTCTTGCAGAGATATGGCCTGGATTATACTCACTGAAGCATTCAAGGGGAAAAGCTGCTCCAGTTTCTTTACCACAGTGGGGGCTTTTTCTGCCTGCTCTGGAATGCAGGAGAGATCAATAATGGGTCAATGGACCCTGGAGGGGTCTGCTCATTACCTTAGCCCACGTGTGATCATTCAGAGAGATGATGCTGGGGAGGGGGCTGGCAGACAGGGTTAAATTTCATTGCTTTTTTGTTTTGCTCCTTTGAATGATGCCATTTTAATATTGATACACTTTGTGCTCATGGTAAAACAGTTAAAGCCCTGAGGCATCAGCCATGAGCTGTCATGTTGGTGTGCCCCAGATGATTAATTTGATGTATGGATCTTTCTTCCTGCTCTTGAGTTGCTCAGGCACAATGAGGGAGTACTCTGGCTGTGCGTGCTGCTGGAAACAGAGGTGTTGGCCAATTGCTTGAAAGCAGGATATATTTTTCCTTTGGGAC
Organism: Illadopsis cleaveri; assembly: GCA_013399915.1. Taxonomy (NCBI): domain Eukaryota; kingdom Metazoa; phylum Chordata; class Aves; order Passeriformes; family Timaliidae; genus Illadopsis; species Illadopsis cleaveri. The sequence continues at coordinate 209,126 of VXBB01014817.1, forward strand.
TTGGTTTTAAAGGAAGACACATATTCAGCTTTTGAGGCTTCATGGCATGGTGTCAACTGCTCTTGCAGAGGAATTGGTGCAAATTTGAAGTGTAGAGCCAGATTTCTCTGTGTAATCCCAGCTGGGTCTGCAAATCTCTGCAAGGGGCTGCTTGATTCCAGGAGGGTACCTTCAGAGAGCTCCCATCTTCTCTTGTTATACCATTGGGCTTGAAAGCTGAATTTGCTCAACACTTGATGGCAGATTTGATTATTCTGCAGTAATTTTATTGTAAACTTTGCTTGTCTTTATCTTTTTCTTGCCTTTCCCTCTAAACTGCTCTTTGCCTGTTTTTAAAATTTTTTAAAGTTCTTTTTCTTGAACTTGTCTTTCATTGCTTTTTCTTCCCCTGTATGTGTGCCTTTTCTCGGAGGCATTTGCCTTGGGCTTTGTTGTTCATGGGCAAAGAGGAGACACTCCTCATGTACTGGCTGTGTCTGTGCATATATAAAAAGCAGGAAATTATTGTTGGTATAACTGAATTCATAAAACGCTAATTCAAGAATCGTTTTAGTTTACCATTAATTATGACAGAAAAAGAACTAATAATGCATTAGGGTAATTCTATATAAAAATGTCTCAATAATTGTGATAAAGCAGTTAAAACTGTAATACATTTCTTTGCTTCTGTTTGGTTTTCCTGGTGTTATGCTCACCCTTATGCTGCTCCTCTGGATCTTGAAGTCTGTTGTTGAGGGTAGGTCTTGAGCTTTGTAGCCCTTCTCTGGAAAGAGTATGGTGTGGGTTTTATTGGTTTCTTCCTTACACCAGGGTTCATCTGGGTAATTGTTTATATGTTTGCTAATACACTTGAACATCTTGCAGTTGTACAGTTCCACAATGCTTCTGGAATTCACTATATATGGTGTCTTTAATGCATGTTGGATAATTTGTTCTTTGTTTTATTTGCTACCCCTAAAAGCTGTTTTTTCTCAAGTCCAGGTCTGTATTTTTTTTAATAGACAGTGGGTGGATTGTTTGCAATGATTTGGTCTCCAATGGCAAGCATGTACCTCCTCTCTTATCATCCCATTCCTGTACTCCTCTGCACTGCATCCTGCTTCTCCACTTCTCAAGGCCTCTGCTCTCAAACCATGCCTGCATTTTTCTCCACTATTCAGTCATTAGTTGTAAATATCTCAGTCTACATAAAATAGCTGTTGGTCAACGTTGTTTATATAAAACTATGGTTGTACTCCACAAAAGATAAACAGAAGTAAAATAAATCATCTATAGACACCTGGTCAGTTAGAGAAATTGCTGTCACAGCTCAACCAAGTAAAACAGAGCTACAAGCAGGTCAAGAAAAGTTCAGAGCATGCAAACCCAGGGAGCCTAAGGCCTTTGAGACTCAGGAAAAAACTTGTGGCCTGTTGCTGAAAATGGCAAATCTGGGGCTGTCAACCAGATCCTGATTGAAGAGGGACTGAATCTTGAGAACCTGTGGTGGGGTGGAGCACAACTGGAGAGCGAGAGATCCCCAAAGCAGGTGTCTTGGCTGCTCTGCCAGGACAAATAGTTGTTCTTTTCTCCTTGTTGATGTGCCTGGAACAGCTGTAACTTTGGGAGATCTCCGCATATGGAAACAGGTCCTTTCCCAAGAATTAACATAATATACTGTGATTCTGTAGTGTACATCCTGGAAAAAGTTGTGTTCTCTGTCTTGCATGCAAAGCTCTTCAGGTTTTCTCTTGGTCACACTTGGAACCAGCCAGATGCTGCTCAGTGCTCCATTCTCTAGGCTTCTCAGTCTTTCTTGTCTGCCTGATCAGCACATTTTCTGGTCATTAACTATCTCAGTGGTCCTTTTGTTCCTCCAGTCTACCTATCATCAGTTGCCCATTGCTCTAACCCCTGGGGCTGCTGCTCATCTGCGGTATTCCGTGGGTGTTTGCCCAGAGTGCTGAAATAAAATGCAGCTCTGCAACTCCTAGCCCAGTTGATTTGATACTTCATGTAGGTGTATTGCTGGCATTGCTTCTCTGCCCTAGGGAAGTGAGTAGTTTTGGAGAGAGGGAGGGAGAAATGTGCACTCTCTATGTGCCTGTAAATGTTAGAGTCAGCCATGAGCCATATGTATGCATGTGTCTGTGTATATACCTACATATATATATATGTGTGTGTATGTGTGTGTCTGTACAGGCATTTGTCATCAGTGCCCTGTCTCTTTTGAAGCTTGTCAGATGTGCAGACTGACAGACATTTCAGTCTGTGTAAGAACAGTTGCTGCTTTGCGTGGCTTCATTTTTCTACCTATCTTTGCTGCAGGCTGGAGGACAGGTGGAATATTCTGCAATGCAGCAGAGATGGTCTCTCCCTGATTCTGCTAGGACAGGGTTTTATTCCTGGTTTCTCATTCATGAGGATTTTTTTTCCTGTCTCCTGACTTTGACGTGTTCAAGGGAATGTTCAAGGGGTTGTTTTGAAGGTGAAGTTCCTGCTGAATCACTGGTGACTAGGTAGCCATGAGCCATAACAATTAACTGGAAACATTTTCATCTTCCTTGCAACTGTAGTGATTCCCAGTTAGTAAGCTGGTTTAAATTTCATAGTTTTCCTCTGAGGCCTTTTTTCTCCCTCTGCTTTCCCTACATGCACTTCTTGCCCAAGTCTTTCACAATCTATGTCTGGCTTAGCTCTTTGCCTCCCAGAAAAGGTGCCTCCTTATTGTGCAGCTCTGTAAAAAGCCATCACTCTCCTGAGGGCACTACTGCCATGTCTCTGGCTCCAGTGTGGCTCCTCTGGAGTTGTGTACAACTTATCCAGTGGGAGACAGGACCCAGGCTGTCTTTCCTCTCTGTGTGCATTTCGTACAAAATGTTTTCCTGAGTCATCACCCTGCCTTATATTTGCCCAGTGCCAGAAGAGTTGCCAGTTTTAAAAATCCTCCTCCTCCTCTTCTGCTCTGCCTCCTTAAAAATAGACCTTGAAATAGCATGAAAACCTCCAATGGTCGGTTAAGGATTTTCCACATGCAATAGTTGCAGGGAGGTGAGGATATGTTACAGTGAGATCAGCTGGACCTGCTAGAAGTCCCTGTAGCCAGCCCGTGTGGACAGGCAGAACCTTCACTCTAGGAGGAGGCAGGAAGGAAAACTCCTGCAGTTTCTCATCTGTGGTCCTGGTAAAGTTGAAACTTCAGTGGTGCCTTTGGATGCAAAAAGAGAGGCCTGGGTTTATCAACGTTACAGTCACAATCTCTGCTCACTATTGGATATTCTTATCTGTTCATGTGTTGAGGTTTTTTTAGAAGTATTTTTAAAGCATTTTGGGTGCCGTTTCAGATCTGTGCATCTGTTCTCTGCCATCTGTAGCATGAGGTTAGAGACACAGCTGGTTGTTTTAAAGATGTAGTCTGGCAGATGTAAAGGGGCTGCTGAGAGCAGCCAGTGGAAGCTGTCGGCTCTGCATGGCAAGAGCTCGTGTTGGCCCTCCCTGTGCAGGGCAGGAACTGAGGAGAAGCTTTCTGGGCACTCAGCCCTGTTCCCTCATCTGCAGCAGTGCCTGTTCAGGTAGGCAGGCACAAACCACATTGGCAGCAGAAGATCATGAGGATGGTAGCATCCCTGCCAGATGACAGGGAGAGAAAGCTGCCTGTTTTTCTGGATGTCATCAGATCACATAGGTACTGGTGAAGATTTTGCAGGGCCTTCAGCTTTGAGGCTCAGTTAGTGTAATGAACAAGGTGAATTCAGTAGGCTGAAATGGTGGTGAGAACAGAGGCTGCCCTTGTCTGTTTGGGGATTATCCTTATAAATCCTTGTCAGTTCAGCTCTGCTGCAATTTCCTCTGTTGCTCTCTCCCCACTTGGTGTGGGTACACACTGTTTTAAGATATCTCTGAAGGTCAAATTTCTAGAGGCTGAGAAAAGAGTCTGGACATGTATTTTAAAATGTGCCCCATTCTTCCCTAGGACTGGGCTATTGAAGACAAGAAATTGGACTTTAGTGTGTCACAGTTCTTCCTGTGATTTTTGGACCAGAGCCTATTGTGTGATGTGTTTGAGCTCCCACTCCTGCAGATTTGGGGTGCCATGCAGCCTTTTAAATAGAGCAGGTGTGTTCCTGGTTGGCAATCAGAAATTTCTACACTATTAGTTTAGTGACACTAAATATATCTCTGACTTTCTTTTTCACAGTGGATTTCTTGTTCAGTATTTGTGGCTTTTCATTAGCCTGCGTTGGTTTCTGAAGCATGAATTTAGCTGCACCTTTCAGGCTCCCATCTTTTTAGTTCTTTCTATCACAGATTGGTACAGGGAGCTCTGGAGGCTTTTCTGCTCAGGCAGTGACACCCAGCTCTTAACCTCTCAACAGATAGATCTTTCTTCTCAGCATGCATGTAATTAATACAGTTTGCATAAAAATACCTCTTCAGTTACATAGTCAGTGTGCACATCCTCTCATCACTGTTAACCCACTCCCAGTACTGGCTGTGAATTAAAGAAGCTTTTTGGCAGGAAGAATTGCCACATAGAAAATTAACACCAGCTTCTGTAGACACTGCTTTGCTCTGATCAAGCTTCCCATGGCAACCAATGCAGTGTAAAAAAGATTTTGTTCTTATCAAAGTCTTTTTTTTCCCCATGCATTTAGTGCATAGGAAGCTACTGCACTCTCATTTGAATAGCTTCGGGTGGGGGGAAGAGAGCAAAGTATGAGCCAGACCTTGAGAAATGGACCAATTTTGAAGGGATGGAACTGTTTGCTCTTTTCATTTATTCTTGCAGTGGCATGAAAGGAGTATATTGTGGGGGGTGGGGAAAAGAAAGCTAATGTTTGTTTTGATGTGTTAATGGAGTTTTCTTTCCTCTGTACACATCCTCTTTATAGCATAGGCTCCATGCATTTGGGAGAGGACTTGACACATGATCTTTGCCTACAGTCATGTGTCCCATGAGATAGGGCAGCGCTGAGTTGGTTGGTAGCTTGGAAAGGAATGCTACTGCAGCCTTTTAATTTTCCCAAACCCCTTGTGAGGGGAACCTGTAGAGGAAGGCAAAGGGAAAACAGACTTCTATAGAAATTTGGTTTTTGTCAGCTTGCTGAGGAAGGGGATGGCTAGTAACGCAGCTGATAATAGAGGAATGTTTTGGGAAACAGGAGGACAATGAAAAGAGTAAAATGCCCAGAAACCATGATTTGGTAAGTGCAGAAGTGAAGTCAGTAGGAGAAGTTAGAAGTAAAGGTGGAGGGAGCTGCATGGAGTGACCCACTGCCACTGACTTAGTGCGTCAGATACTTTGTGTAAATGTGATACTGATGTCTGATTCCTCTCCACTCCTTATATGATATTTAGCCTAGGAAAATTACTTAATTTTTCTATTTTGTGGGTCTTTTTGTTTTTGCTGGAGCCAATGAAAACTACTGTGACATTCTGTGCCTATCCCCTTCTTTCCTCTCCCTCTCCTCCCTCCCTCCCTGTTTTTCATCTGCATATATGATGCACAGTTGTGGACATATAAAATAATGCCTTCATGGAGATTTGGAAAGCTCTGCAAGGAACCTTTCTTGTTGGCTGATACAAATGGGCTCCCTGATGGACAATGCTCATGTTGTCAGTAAAAGCCTTTGACACTGCTGTGAGAGCTAATTCTCTTTCCCTTGTGTTACCTGGATGTCCCACAAGAAAGAGGCATACTGGGAAAGATTGCCCAGCCAAGCTGTTTATAAAAGCTGTGTGCATCAGGTAGGTGTGCTTCATGGTTGTGAGGTGGCACCATAGACCCAGAAATAATACCTTTCAATATGTGTGCCATTGCCAACAGCCTCTGAAGGAACCAGCATGCAAACAAACAGGACACTTGATCTCAGCTGGCTGATGTATGGTTTGTACAGCAGTAATCGATACAGCAGCAAATAGTTTCTATAAAGGTCTTGGAAATCAGAATATACTTGTGGATTAAAAAGGTGCTGTGATCATCAAGCCTTATCTGCAGCTGCAGAGGGGTTAGGGTTTGTGCTCAAACAAGAATGCTAACAATGTTGATGTTCACAACAGCTAATGTGTGCCAGGCTCTGTAGGTCTCATGTGAGGTGTTTCTGGAGCTAGCCTTAGTTTGCATGTTGGGACTAGCATTCAAAAATACCTCTTCAGACAAAGGTGTCTTGAACACTTGAATTTGTTTTGAAAGCTTCAGTTTGGGAAAGGGGTGGAGGGTGCAGAACAGGTGCTGTGACCATTGTGGAACTTTGGGTTTGAAGTACTTTCCTTTGTCTACGTGCACAGTTGGAAGCTGTGAATAAAAAGATCAATGCTCTCTTACCATGCATCCTTTCCTATCCTCTAGCTTAAAATACTGAATGCAGACTTATAAAGAAGCAGGCAAAGGTGGAGGATGGTTAGATGGGTGTATGCTCTTTGATGCAACTAATTTTCCATGTATTTATTTTTATTATTTTAACTACTGTAAGATTAAAGCAAGCATAAATGGAAAGGAGTAGATACTTTGACCCTCTCGAGGGCTTGATAGCCATACTGGACTAGGAGGCAGTGTGGAGTAGGTGGGTCAGCAACTTGATCATTCAGTGTCTCCATTCCATTTATTTTGCTAGGCTGATTTCCTTTGCTAAGATGGAGCATGTCCAGAGTGTTAATGGGCTCTGAACTGACTTATTTAGGAAGCTGCTGCAGGTTCTGCTGAACAGAGCTGAGATATGAGTGTCTGAGCAGGCAATGGAGGCCACCCTGTGTCAGATTGTAAAAGAACCTGAGATCATGGACCATTAACCTAACACTGCCAAGTCACCAGTAAACCATGCCCCTGTGTGCCACATCTCTGCATCTTTTAAATACCTCCGGGGATGGCAATTCAACTACTTCTTTGGGCAGCCTGTTCCAGTGCTTGACAAGCTTTTCTATGAAAAAATATTTCCTGATATCCAATCTAAACTTTTCTGATGCAACTTGAGGATGTTTTCTAACACTCTGAAGAGATTAAAGAACTAAAAATAGTTTTTGCCGGTTGTGGAAATGTGCTCTTTAGGATGGAATTGACTAGAAACCTTCCCAAGCATTTTGAGAGAGGACTAGTTTACAAACTTGGATGCTTCTGACTCCCAGAGCAGGATCTGTGCCCCACAGTATGATTGATAGTTTGTGGTTTGCCATTTTGCTGAATAGGGTGACCTTGGAGTTGAATGAAGCCTTCATTGACCTTGTGTGTGGCAAAGGGGAGAGGAATGGTGGAAAATCAGCATGGGGCAGCATTGCAGTAGGGTAGCTTTTGTTGGGTAGCAGTTAATTTAAGAAGGCAAGTTCAGAAGACTAATTAATCCTGGCTAAATGGCTTTGTTGGCAAGAAGGCAATAACTAATTACTAAGTTATGTTAATTGTTAACTGACAAATCAAAATATCTTCTTTTGCTAAGCTTATGAGTTAAAATTACTATTTCATGGTATGAATCAGTGCTTGCTCACCAGTAAGGAGATACTGTGATTTATCCCCCTACCTCTCCAGTTAGTGTTTGTTAATTATGGGTCAAACTCAGTGAATCAAGCATAGAGTTGTCTTAAGATGAAGTTAAAATATCCACATTTGTGATGGCTGCTCTGGCACTAGGAGCTGTGTGGCTCTTGGAGTAGTTTGTTGATTTGCCTTGGTGTGTGAGCTGGATGGTGGCTCCTACCTCCCCTGTAGGCTCTGGATTTGGCCAAGGTCTGGAGAGGGTGGAGGAAGCCTTCTAGCACACAGGCTGTACTAGGGTGCCACTGAGCTGAAATTCATGATTGTAAGAGGCCAAAAGTTCTGTCCTGTAAGTTAATAATTGCAACGCCCAGGACCTTTGTGGCTCACTACACTGTTCTAGGAAGTGGTTTGTTTGCTTGCCTGGTTTGAAGACCAAGGTTTATATTTTGTATCTTTCCTCTGTTTTTTTAAACTATGTTCACTTCTCTGAAGTCCTGTTTCTCTGCTGAGTTCCTTACAATAAAATAGAAACTTATATTTAAGAGCTGCAGAGGAAAGTCTTTGCCAAGATTGCATATCTTCCCTTTATTCTTTCTGGTTTCTTGAAACTTATTTTAAGCACAATTCATCCTTGTTGTAACTCTGCAGGATTTTGGTCCATTAACCCTATCCAAGTCCACATAATGGGGTTTTGCTTTACTTTTCTGATTAGCTGAAGGCTCAGGATTAGATAGGTTTTCACATCTGCTAACTTCCTATTTCATATCTTGTGATTTGCAAGGCTTAACCTTCCCTGACTTGTTAATGGATCACAAACCACCTGCTTCTTGCACTAATCCCTCAGAAATATGTAGCATAGCTTTGACTTGAAACTCTCCAGTTTGGTTCCCCAGGGTAAAAAGTGCTAAAAGATCAATCCTGGTCTGAACAAACTGCTTATCTACACTTTCTCTGCTCTCCCACAAGGTTACATCTCCAACCACAGCTATCTGCCTTTTAACTGTCAAAAAAGTTTGGTGCCTTTATTATCTTGGCCTTCAGGGTAAGGCATGAGTGGATAGGGGTGTGTGAAATGGCATGGCTGGAGAGTACAGTAGTCTAAAGGAGGAGAAGACATATCCTGTGCATCCTTGGTGCTTTGGATGCTGGCTTTGAGCTAGCAATGTTAATGGAGTGTGGCAGGTTTAGCCAAGGACTCTCAGCTCAAGGTATTGATGTGTCATTCCTTTTTTCTGCCCTCTTTTCCATTTCAAAATTTACATTCCTTCTGGCAGTGTGGCCTGGTCAGACCAAAGGAAAGGTCAGCTGCCAGGGCTAGGTGAGGAGATGCCAGAGACACTGCAGGGCCCTGTCAACCCTGAGCTGTGTCCTGCCTGCTGCTGGGGATGTGGAGTGGGGCCTGGAAGGATGTGGCTCCTGTTCTAGGCAGCGTGGTGCCAAGGTGTGATTTGTCCTGCGCGTGGGTGTGCACCGCCTGTCTTGAAATGTTGGTGAGGTCTTTAGGTGAGGTTCTGCAGGGGATTTCTGTGATGCCTCAGCTTTTTGCCTTTCTACTTGGCTGTTTCAGGCCAACTCCTCTACTTCTCTTATGTGTCCTGCATGTTTCTCCCAGTGACTGATATCTGTAGCCTGGCATGTGTTGCAAGCAAACCCCAGCATGATGGTGATGTGAGTGAAATCCTCAGTGCAGCGAAGGCTGCTGACAGTGGAGCAGGGACACCCTGCACTGCTCTCCCAACACTGCAGCGAGGAAGTGGGACTCTCCAAACTCCAACAGTGTGTTCTTGTAGAGGGACAGGCAAACCCCACAGTTTCTATTTTAGAGGTGAAGTGAAAAATAGGGCACAAGGTCACCAGAGCAATTGTTACTCTGTCATTTTATTTCCAGAACAGCATATTCTGTTACTGGTTGTTACTGTGCTCTGCTACCAGACAAATACTGTTACATGAAGATTTAAAAATGGTGTATGGAGTTTGTGGGGAGTGGGAAAGGCTGCAGTATGTGTGACTCCTGTCGGTCTAGTTGTGGTGGATTGAGGCACCAGGCAGTGTGCTGTGGGCAAGAGTAGTGGGAGATGGGGTCTTTTTGCCTTCCTTCCCCCCCAGTCAGCAATAGAGGTGTTTTGCTCCCAGTGGAAGTGATTATATTGCTTGCTAGGAGCTTAGTATTGCTTGCTTTTGCAGCTCATCTTACTGAGAGATATCTGCAAGGTCCCTGAGCAAGTTGTTTATGCAGATAGACTTCTTCTAAGGTCAATAGTTTTTTGGCACTGTATGTCTCACTTCTCAACCTGCCAGTTCACTTATTGTGCTAAACTCAGTGGTTTCTGTCCTGTCTATTGTTAAGGTCAGGCACAGAAATTTAGTGCCTTTAATTCCCCTTGATCCCCCCTGAAATCTTTTCCAAAAGCTCCCCTCTTTCCTTCTTCTCTACCTTCTTACTCTTACACCAGACACACTGGTTTGGTGCCCAGGGTCACTTTTATGGCAGGGGACATGATCCATTAGGTCTTTGCACAAGCTTTGATGGTCAACTTTTCGGTCCAGTTTGAACAACCAGACTCAGGGCTCCTGAAGGGTGGAAAGGTAATTATTTATGGTACTAGCAAATGGTATTCCTCAATATGGGAGAGATTTACGATTTCCCTCTGGACTGTTCCTTTGCTTTGTGTTTTCTAGTTAACCTCAGCTCAATCTGAGATTAGGGGATTTTGGGGCTACTTTTGCTGCCTTTTTTTTTTGGGCTTTTTCAGCAAGGATAGCTCTTTGGTTATCTTTATGCACTTGGTGATATAATCTCTCTGTTTTTCTGTTTCCTCCATCTAGGTGTGTTGTTGTGCTGTTCAACCCTAGAAAAAATAAGCAACACCATATTCTAAACAGCTCCAGGTGAGTAAAGCTTTAAGATGGACTTGATTTCTGTGAGGTGAATTCAAGACTTTTATGGCTTGACTGAAGTGCAGGAGCTGCTGTTGCTCCAGGCTAAATCCCCTTGGTTAAAGTTGCCTTGGGGACAGGCTGCCTGCTTCTTTGACTCACATGAGGTGCTGTTGCTGACAAAGTACCACCTCACAAACATTGTGATCCCAAGAGGATCTGCTAATGGTCATAACATGGAGGGGATCTTACTACCGCTCCATGGTATCTGACTTTTTCTTTTTTTTCCCTCCACCTAAAATGATGACCTCATTATTGAAGTCAGCAGTGTGACACGGTCCTGCACCTGGAATAAAGGTGCAGTGATGAACCTCAACTTTTGGAGCTTTTCTGCTACTGTAGGCTACTGTTTGAGACTTGGACAGCAAGGAACCCACCCATGGCAAAGCAAAACCATTATGTCAGGCTATTATGGGTGACTTTAGCATCTTTGCAGTTCATCCCAACCTACTCCCCAGTCATGATGTATTGAAATGAAGTCACATGTTGGAAATGTTTCTCAGTGTTATTTTCTTTGTTTTAGGAAAACAATTACAGCACTTGCTTTCTCTCCAGATGGAAAATATTTGGTTACAGGAGAGGTAAGTGTGAGAGGAGAGAGGGTGCACCTTGTCCATCGCATTTTGAACCAGGGCAGAGGGACTTAAAAGAAGCAGGCTGTTTTCACACAGAGAAGTGAGTTTCAGTGTTGCCTCACTGTTCAGTGGACCTGCTGAGCACTGGGTGCTCCTGCTGGGAGTTTTTCAACACATCAGCTTGGGGGATGGGTCTTCCGGGGTGGCATCTGTGGGCTGAAGGTAGAGTGAAAATAAGCAAAGGGACATGCAGCTGTCATCCTACTCTAGCATCAGTGAAGAGTACTTGGATGGTCCTGAATCTTGGCCTGAGCTTAGCATTGTCCCTTTAGGATTTCAGGAAGTAACTGGAGCCAGAAACAGTGTTGCAGCAAAAATGAAAAGTGCATGTGGAATGGAGTTTTAGGAATAGTCACAGAAGATGCTGGTGCCTGTGGTTTGGCATTGTTTGTTTGGCTGGGGGCAACAATTGCTTCCTCTTTCCCAACATGCCCAAAGTAGAGAATAAGGATGAGTACACTGTGTGTCTGTTCTGCATTAGAAGCTCAAGACATGAACTGTGTCATGAGGGTGGAATTGCTGGTTGTTAAAAATCCACAGAAATGCTGACCTCTGTGTGGTTTGGCTCAGTTTGCTCTTGTGTGTGATTAATGGCAGTTTACCACTAGTCCCTGTGCCTCTGTAAGAGATGGGGAGGGAGCATGTGTGAGACAGGTCTCCTCCTGAGCCTCAGCCACAGGGAGGAGAAGTGTGTCACTGTCCTGTGTTGGAGTGGTCAAGGTGGAGACTGCTCACTCCAGAGGTCCCTAGTGGGATCTCTGTGATGGCAGCTGTCCTGTCACCAGCTGGCTCCAAAGCTGGGCCCGGATCCTGTATGGATCAGACCAAGGGTAGAAAGAAGAGTAGATTTTTTGGGATGGAGGCTACCACAACACAGAAAAAGTTAGCATAAATTTTCCTCATTAGATGTTGTCATTAGTTTTTTAGTGAAAACATGTGGTTTTATAGCTCATAGTGTTCAGTTCTGATGATTCTGATGCCTTCTTTTATTTTCCTTTTTTTCTTTTTAATTTCTGGTACTCAATGGTTTTCATGTGGGGTAAGAAAAATGGTAAAAAATGAAGTGGGAGCTTTTCTTACTAACAAACTTTTCTGTTAGAAAATTCCCTGGGGTAAACGGAAAATTAAAACTTAAAAAAAAAAGCTGTTCCCGTTAATACTTGAACTTTGTAGGAGGTTTGTTGTTATTCTTGTTGTTGTGGGGTTTTTTGGGGAGGTTTTGTGTTGGTTTTTTTTGGGTTTTTTTTCCCCCCTTGTTGCAAAACATGTCTCCTCTTGTTTTTTTCCAGCATCGTCCCACGTGTCTGGCATTTGAATTATTGCTTAGTGTAGCAGTGTCCCCTGCTGGTGTCAGCAGTTGTGTCTTAGTTCAACCCCTGTCCCACAGGGAAATGCTTTCTGAGTTCACTTTATCAAGTTCCCTTGTGTAGCTGCATTATGCTAATTCTGCCTAATAACACCTTAGTTTTCTTCATGGCTGGCTTTCCAGGGAGGAGAGCATGGAGGTTAATCCTTGGCTGCCATACATATTAAATGTCTTTTACATATTTCAAATTCATAAACAAACTTTTTTTTTCTCTTTTTAATTATTATTTTTTTATTTCTCCCCATTGAGGTGTTGAGTCCTTGTCCATGGGGGTCATACAGAGCTGCCCTTTGGTGAGCATTTCTTAAAAGATGAAATGCAAATTCAGTTTAAGGTCCGAGGGTTTATGCTAAGTTACTGGGAATATTTATATGTATGTATGTGTTTATGTATAGCAGTTGTTTTGAAGAGCAGCCGATTCAGCTCATTGTAACATCTTGCCAGCCACCCTGAGACCTGAGCTCTGCGTTGCAGAGGGAGAACTGTACCAACTACAGTTAAATCTGACCATGGCATTTTTCCAGGCCACAAGCAGTTGCTTAGCAGAGCTTTTGAACAAGGCAATTAAAATATGCACAATTTTAAGCTTTTAAAGCCTTGACTTTTACTTGTGATGAGACTTGCATCTCCCACGCAATCAAATGACTAACTTAAAACCAATCAAAAAGATACCATTCTGCCATGTTGCCATGGATATATTTTCTTACAAGCTACTGTTTTGACAGACTTCAGTGTGAAATAATGAGCAATTACTTGAGTGAGATTTGCCCATCAAGCACATTTTTTGGCCAGTGTTTCAGTTCATCTTGTGCGCTTTGTTTTAATTTGGCTTAATAACAAACAATTAAACAAAAGAATAGATTTGTCTGGCAGAAAGTGCTGAATTGGCATTTCTGTTTCTCTGGAGAGCAAACATTAAATGAGAGACTCTGTTCCTGCCGTGTCTTTTTCTCTGACATTTCCCTGTCCACAGTCTTTCAGGCAGAATGCATCTGTGTGTCACCTTGTGACAGAAATGATGCTGCCAGTCCCTCAGAGGCTTCCCTCAGATAGTGTGTGAGAGTTCCCACAATAACCATGTCGTGTTTTTGTATGGCATGACCTGGCTTGATATCTCAGATGTCTATGTTGTGTTAGGAGCAGAGGATGTGAGGCCTTTTCCTTCACTGAGTCTAAGGATAACCATCTATTATAATCCTTTTCACAAGCAGGCTGTAATTTCCTATTACAAAGACCAGGGATGTGCATCAAAAGTATTGTTCTAGTCCCTGGCTAGAATAGGGACTAGCATTTTCTGAGTAGCATAAGAGGAGGTTTAAAGCAGGGGAGGTGGTATTAATTTGCACAGCTGTAGAAATGCATATACTCCTTAGGTTGTTGGTCTCAATCAGAGCTTTAAAGAATCAAAGGAACCACTAAACCTATTGTGAGTGTACTGTCTAGACACTTTTTTCCAAGCTCCTGCACATTTACCTGCTCAAATCTGTCAGAACTGATTTTGGGGTTACACCTCCTGTTCTGTGCCTGTCCTTGTCCCTTCCAGAGCGGACACATGCCGGCAGTTCGGGTGTGGGACGTGGCTGAGCGAACCCAGGTGGCGGAGCTGCAGGAGCACAAGTACGGCGTGGCCTGTGTGGCCTTCTCCCCCAGCTCCAAGTACATTGTTTCAGTGGGGTACCAGCATGACATGATTGTCAATGTGTGGTCATGGAAGGTAAGTTTTCTAGGAGGTTGGGTGGACCACAAGGTGTTGCTAAATCAAAAAGAGCTTCCAGTCTGACTGTAAACTATTTCAGTTCCATCATGCTTTCTGGAATTTTTTTTTTTTTTTTAAATTCTGTAGTTATTGTTTGGTTTTTGACAGTCATAGGCACAGACAAATTAGGACAAGAGAGAAGGCTATGGTCCCTTAGGGAAGATCTAAGTTGTTTCCATTAAGGGATATTCTGTATGCTTGGAGATGTGTGACATTTTGCTGTCCAGCCAGAAAAGCCTGGACTTTGAAACCTTGCCAAACCATTGTGCTTTTTTAGAGGCTTATTAAAAACTAATTTATGAGGTTAAAGAAGGAAACTCTCATCGGCCAGAGATTTCTTTTGTAGTGTAGTGGATGCTCTTGGCTTCTTTTGATTTTTTTATGTCAGAGTTTGTGATATGCTGATCCCATCTGTGATGGTTGAGAAGGGGAACACAGAGAATTCATAATGAGTGAAAGCTGATGAAAGTCACTCTGCCTGTCACTGGATCAAGGCAACACTTGATAGAAACAAAGCCTGTGTCTTATCCTCTAGTAAATGTTTAAGCATTTGTTGTTTGTACATAAGAAAATAAAACACTTCTTTTTAGTACGCTAGGAACCTTTTGTATTGTAATAGATGCTCCTGGTGCCTCTTCAAGTGCTGTAACTCTCTCTAAAAGGGATATAATTTAAGAAAAAAAATCAATGCATCTGTTAAATCTCATAGGATCATGGAATGGTTTGGGTTAGAAGGGACCCTAAAGATTACCTAGTTCCAATTCCCCTGCCGTGGGCAGAGATACCTCCCACTTGACCAGGTGGAAACCCGATCACAGCCCTGTCCAATCTGGCCTTGAACATTTCTGGGAATGGGGCATCTGCAACTTCTCTGGGCAGGCTGTTCCAGTGCTTCACCACCCTCACAGTAAAGAATTTCTTCTTAATAGCTAATCTAAATCTATCCTCTTTCTGTTTAAAACCATTACCCTTTGTCCTCTCACTACAATCCCCGATGAATGTCCCTCCCCATGTTTCTTGTAGGCCTCCTTTAGTTACTGGAGGGTCACTATAAAGTTTCCCCAGAGTTTTCTTAAAAAGTTTAAGTTTCTTCTCTTCTCTTGCAGCTCCTAAGTCTATACTCATTTAGTATGTCACTCTCTTCATCACATTTCCTGTGCTGTAATTTAAGATCTCACTGTTCTCTTCTATGTGAGGTGAAGTTTGATGTTGCTATTTTTTCATTTAGCTGAACTGTGTGTAGTGAGAGAACCTAAGTGCGTATGTCTGTGTTGAAAATTGAGTGCTCAGCCTTTGGGTTATTTCTAGTTATACAAATGGAAGTAGTGACTTGGACAGAGTCACAATGCATGGGATGCGTGGAACAGTACAAGTAGTTTTGCTTTCCCTTGCTTATCCAGGTTTTTCTGTTCACTGTGTAATTATGGACATGAGAACTTCTGAGGTAAGGACTGTCTGACTCTTCTGTGCTGAAGAATACGCACTTTAAGCTTATGCTCCAGGCTGTGATGGGGGCTCTAGCTGGCCTTTACTTTGCAGGCTGGACACCAAAACTAGAGATACTTTACCTGACTACAATCAATAAAGACTGAGAATACAGATCTCCTGAAGAATTTTCCTGCACTTTTAACCACAACCCATCTATCCTCTGTGCTGCTGCTTTGATTTCCCCATTTTTCCTGACTGGTAGACCTAGTAATTTGACTGTGATGGAAAAGAAAATTCATGTTGTCTTTAGGATCTCCTTGCTTCCCTAAAGAAAGACCACAGCAGTGATCCAGATGTTGAGGTCTGCAAGGGTCATAGGCTTCTCTCTGTACACTGTCTTCAAAGAAGTTATGGTAATTGCTGTCCCACTTGCTTTTCCTTCTTTCTGTGTTGGGGGATCCTCCATGGTGGTGGTGCAGCAGGCTAGACTCCCCTTGTGCTGGTTTCTTCTTCAGTTCTGCCAGCACACAGTTCAGTGGGGCCCTCAGAGTGACATGGTTTGTGTGCTAAGGGCATTGTGTCTGGAAGACTGGGAATCTGACTGAATTCCTGAAAGGAAGGGTAAAGGAAACACAGCAACAATGAAAAGGGGTGCTCGCTTGTCAGCCATGTGCTGCATGCTTGCAAACCCACAACAGACAAAGCAGAAAACTTATTTATTCTCACTTTTAACCGGGGAAAGGCAGGGAGAGGAAAACTGAGCATGATGCTGTGAACAGGAAGCACCTCCTGCTATCTGACCATTCTGCATGAGCAGTCTCCATCCTGTTTTCTGTCCCTGTGTCTTTCTCCTTTCCCAAACTTTGACATTTTGAGGTGCACGTTTTGCTTTTTCTCTTCCAGCACAGGGATGGTCTTTGTGTATTTTGAGTTTTTTGATAAAGTATAACATTTTTAAAGAGAAAGATGAATTTATGGAAGAACCAGTATAGTTTTCTTCATGAAAAATACCTGTTCCCTATCTTGATTGCAATGCCCTCGTTGCTGCCTGGGCACTGTGGGAGTTCTTCCTTGTGCTGACCTACATCTACATTTGCTGTTTAGGAAGGGAAATGGGTTTACTCGGAGCTCCTGGTGATTGTGAAACCAACATGTTTGTCATGGCTCAGACACCAAGTTCCTGCAGGCACTAGTGCCTGCTGATTTGTTCTTGATCATAGTTAATGTGAAAGAGGAATTGAATATAAATGTGAATTATACTGTCTGCCAAATCAATGTTCCCAGCTAATGCTGGGGAGGTTGTATATGGAGGTGAATGGGGAATAGTTTGGGCCTCATCTTTTCCCTGCTGCATTGCTTGTACTGGATGTGTGCCTGTAACTGAAGTTAGTTTCCTTTGCTTCTGAGCAAAGAAATTAAGCAATCTAAACAATTATGTTTCCAGAAAAACATCGTAGTGGCAGCCAACAAAGTCTCAAGTAAAGTGACAGCAGTGTCATTCTCGGAGGACTGCAGTTACTTTGTCACTGCTGGAAATCGACATATCAAGTTCTGGTACCTGGATGACAGCAAAACCTCCAAGGTGAGAGAAAGGGCATCAAGGCCAACCTGTAAACAGGCGTTTCTATCTTAGAGCAGGGTGGATTTTGCCCCAGTGAGCTGTGGGAAGTGGGAACTTTTTTGTTTTTCTGGGATGCAAAGATAGCCTTCCATCCCTGGCTCTCAAGTATCAGTCTCTCCATGGCCTGAGAGCACCAAAAGCTTGTCTTATCTGTCTTATCCTGCACTGAGGTAGGGACGTGCCTCCTGGAGTTGCGTAGCAGTGTGCTTGTTCTTTAGTAGTCACATATACTGAAGGACAAATAAACTAGAAAAGATCTGCAGTCATTTAACTCCTTGGAGCACAGAGGTAGGGAGAGCTGTTTGACATTGGTATGAGCATCTCAAAAGGTTGTGAGTGTAATTTTGAAGGATCAAACAAAGTGTGTAAACTTTTAGCTGTTGTGTTGTTTTCTGGGGGCAGAATCCACCTATCGTGATTTTTCTGTGTGCTCATGAACAGTTGTAAACATGAACAGCAAGTAAAACTTCTCCCTGTTAACAATTTTTTCTTTGAATCACTTCAGCACTCAGGGGTTGATGTTCCAAAAAACTCACTGTCTGCCTGAAGTGCCTTGCTGTATTTATAGCAAACTGTTTTCTGTTGGTAGGTCAATGCCACAGTCCCCTTGCTGGGTCGCTCGGGATTGCTCGGAGAACTGAGGAACAACTTCTTTGCAGATGTGGCTTGTGGAAGGGGCAAAAAAGCTGACAGCACTTTCTGTATCACATCCTCAGGCCTGCTCTGTGAATTCAATGAAAAAAGGCTGCTAGACAAGTGGGTGGAGCTGAGGGTGAGTTTTACATCCTCCTATCCTGCTCAAGCAGAGCAGGAACAACAAATAATAAGGGCACTCAGAGGTACAAGCTGACCCCGCGCAGTGAAAATAATTGTGCCTCTGCAACCCTGTGGTTTACTCTGGAAGGCTGGGCAAAAATAGTGTTATTTCTTGACAAAGGGATTTTACTGAATGTTGAGGCTCTTTCATTCTCATGCCTCAGCATTGCAGTGACTGCTCCACTGACAAAACAATGTCCTTATGGCAACTCCTATACAGTCCCTCCTGGTTTGGCTGTAGCAGGTAGGAGTTTTAGAAGGATTCTGGTTTCTGTCCACTCTGCAGTGTTTTACTTGGCTTGTGCATCTTAAATGCAGGTTCCCAAGGTGCTGGTTGATTTGACTATTCTAAACCACCAGGCTGGCCCATAGTTAGGAATTTGGGTTTTTTAATTTTCCTTTCAACTGAATGTAACATGCCCGCCTGAAAGGATCCACTGTATTAAAATCAAGGGAAAAAGTCTGTCCACGCTTTCACTCAAGTGAAATCCCTTTTCTTTTCTTTCCTTTCCTTTCCTCTCTAAAATCTGCCTTTCACTCTCGCTCAGAATACAGACAGCTTCACAGTAAGTTGAAAAAACTTTCTGCATTGAACTCATCCCCTTTTCACCACACTCCATTTTGTACCATTTTCTGCCATTTGTACAGATCCCAAAGGGAGGGGAAGAAAATCCATTTTGTTCTCTTTCTTATCCCCTCCAGACAGGTAATGTGTTGGTGTACTAGTACAGGGTGAGGTGCTGCTTGCCTGCCAGTGTTGTTGAATGTCACAGAAATAAAAGCAATGTTCAGAGTAGGACTCAGCTGGAGCAAATGCGTAGCTCTGCTGGCCTCCTATCATAGTGGGTGGCAGAGAAACTGGGCTTTTTTCTAACTGTTTGGGACCTGCAACGGACCTTGGCTGTAAAGTTCTTCAGAAAGGAGAAATGGATTTTTAGGCTTTTCCTTACTCCCAGGGCTCGACTTCACTACAGTTCTTCTGACCATGACTCCTTTGTCTGTCAATTCACTGTTCTCCCTGTCGTGTGTCTGGTGACCTTTGACGTGAGAGCACATTTCTCATTTGCTGTCTCATGTGCTGTGTCCTCCTCAGACCACTGTGGCAAACTGCATCTCTGTGAATCATGACTACATCTTCTGTGGCTGCGCTGACGGCACCGTGCGGATTTTTAACCCTCTGAACCTTCACTTTGTCACTACTCTGCCAAAGCCACACTTCCTGGGAACTGACATTGCAAGTGTGACTGAGGCCAGGTACTGTGGAGAAGGATGGAAAGGGAGCAAGGGAGGCTTGTGGGGGTTAGAATTGTTCCCCAGACATTTGCCATGTGGAGCATGCTCTTTTTATGGATTAAAATTGGCAGTATTTTGCAGATCTCTCTCAGCTGTTGCAGGCTTGCCCAGTATGACTGGACTATGTTTGCATGGCAAGGAGAAGGACTTTGAGGCTTCTTTTGGGACTCCAGTTGTTCAAGAGACAGGCCTTCCTGGCCAACTACTCACTCTACCTATAGATGCCACAGTATATTGTTCATCTCAACAGCACTCCATGGAGAATCTGAGCTCTCCTGTTTGAGCATTGCCCCAACTCCTGGAGAGCACAAGTTAACCAGGCTGTTGTTTTCTCTTTGTGCAGCCGTCTTTTCTCTGGTGTGGCCGATGCAAAGTATCCAGACACGATTGCCTTGACCTTTGACCCCACCAACCAGTGGCTTTCCTGTGTATACAATGACCACAGCCTATATGTGTGGGATGTCAAAGATCCGAAGAAAGTGGGCAAGGTGTACTCTGCTTTGTATCACTCTTCCTGTGTGTGGAACATTGAGGTACGTTGCCTGCGGACACAGGTGTTGGATTGTGAGTTGCAGCTGAGAAAGTCATCAGATGAGCTGCCAAATTTGAATGCAAATCCTTACTGTAGAGGGAAAGAGTTGACTCAGATTTTCACCTGTGGTTAGTGTGTTTGCTACTGGGCCTGGGAACAGTTCTTTGCACTACAATGGCTGACTGAATGTCTGGTGCTACTGGAAAAAAAATCTCACCATTGAAAGGTGAGAGGTGGGAGAAAGAACAGAATTGAGCAAAGTTGAATACAGAGCATCCTTTTAGAAAATGCACAAGAGTTTATTGCTGACCTCAAAAAAAATATTTGAGATCTGTGGTGAGCAAGTTCTTCAAAGTCAAAAACATGAAGCAAGTGATATAATCTGAACTGTGGTCCTTCTTAACATATTCACCTGAACACATGAAAATAGCCTCTCAAGTGTCTGTCACGTTGCAGGCTGTCCAGTTGACTTTCCCTCAGAGGGACAGAGGGAAAGAAAGGAAGTATAGGAAACAATGGAGTTGCTAATATGTTGAAATATGTCTAACAGTGGTGAGGAGAGGGAGAAGTGGAAAGAAAGTGGGAAGAGGTTGAGAACTCCGTTATTATTTATTAATTGCATCTCACCCTTTCCTTCTGAATTATAAACTGACAGTAGTAGATGAAAGTTGCAAACTTTCAATGCCAGGTGGTTATTGCATGGTCATTGTTTGGGATTTGAAGTGCTCTCTTTGAACTATTAGAAACAAAGGACGCTGGTTTGTTGCATGCTTCTCAAGGAGATTTTCTATGATGAGGGAAGCTCAGTGAACATTTGTTTGAAGTCAGTATGAAGCTCTGGTCTGCAAATAGGTTTTCATCAGAACTGTTTGGTTTTCACCTGTAGAAAACAGAGTGCACCCCTTTTGTCTCATTTTGTTTTGAAGCTTGCTATCAGTGTCTAGGGTGCTAGATGCCAGGCAATATTATTCAGGGGTTGATTTTACTTGCCCTTAGATGTATCCAGAAGTGAAGGACAACAACCAGCCCTGCCTCCCCCCTGGTTCTTTCATCACCTGCTCCTCTGACAACACCATTCGTCTGTGGAACACTGAAAGCTCCAACATCCATGGCACAGCCCTGCACCGCAACATCCTCAGCAATGTAAGATCCTAGGTTTGGATCACCTCCTTGTCATTGGAGTTGCTCTTCTTCACACACAGATTCCCAAATCAAGGCCCAAATTTCTTCCGATCTCCAGGTCAACACAGGTTTCTGTAAACTGAGCACAAATCTGGTTAACTGTATGAACCTGAAGAAACATGAAAGGAGTATTAGTTGGAAGCACAGGTTGTCTGAAATGGTCTTGGGGACTATTGCTGTTTTCATAAACCACTCAAAGATTCATGAAGCTTAGTCTCTTCCATAAGGGCCGTATGTTTCAGGAGAGCTGGTTCTCTTTTTCTGCATCTCTGTGGTGTGTAACCACTTTTAAGATGTGTTTGGAAAAGGTGCATTAAATGAAGCAGAGGTTTGGGAAATTGAATGAAAAAGTTTGCACTCACCTCATCTATATAAGACGGAGGCCAATCATACAGAACAATGATTACAAATGGACATTTGCTTCTGTTCACATCTGAGTTGGAAGATCCCTGGACACAGCAGCCCTGACCTCAGTAGTCAGATGGAAAAAAAATCTTGCTTTTTCTATCAGAACTCAGAAGGCTGACTTAGATGATCCCTAGAAGTCTTTCATATTCCTGCTGTGTGCCCTAATATGTTGTAATCACTAATCCCAGAGCTTGTCAGTAGTGCAGGAGATGCTGTTAGTTTCTAGCTTGAATCTTTTGAAAGGGGTGATTGTGAGACACAGCTGTGAAACTTTCATCCTACAATCCGAAGGGACTTAGTGCTTACTCCTAACTAAAATGTCCTACCAATTACAACATTACTGCCAATAAAATGTTTGTGTTGGCCAGGAGCTCAGTTTCTAAGGCAGATGCTTTGCTTTAATATTTTGTAACTAGTAAATATTTCTGCGTGTATTGTGTCCCCAGGACTTGATGAAAATCATCTATGTAGATGACAACACTCAGGTACTTCTAGACACTGATTACAACTCAGCAGGAAGTGCAGACAAAGCTGATGCACAAGTGCTGGATACGAAGGTGGGGATACGGACTGTCTGTGTGAGTCCCAGCGGGGAGCACCTGGCCTCGGGGGACAGGATAGGCACCCTCAGGTAATCCCATAGAGCTTCTTATGCAGACTGCAGACTGGTCAGGCATAAGAAAATAACCAGATCATGCTAATTTTATTAAACATACTGAAATGAGTGATGTTACATCCTAGAATATATGAGTTGCAGTCTCTGAAGGAAATGCTGAAGGTGGAAGCCCATGATTCTGAGATCCTATGTCTGGAATACTCCAAACCTGACACAGGTAAATACAATTGAACAGCTTCCCCTTTGCCTATGAATGCAATGTTGAGCAAGTCTGAATGTCCAACTATAGTATGTTAGACTTGTGCTGAGCTACCCCTGGATTTCAGAGCAGGCTTCTAGTGTTGGGCCAGTAGATCCAGGCTTTGAAAAAGTCTTCTTTCTCTTACTTTTTATTAGAATATTGTATGTTGAAATTGAAACTTGTTCTGTATATTATTATAATGCGAAATTCAGGTATGTTACTTCGTGTCCATCTGTGCAGTTAGCTACAGTATAATGTTTTGTCCCTAAGAAGACTTGGGAAGCTGTTTTAAAAATTACTTTTTAAGTCATGATCTTGCAGTGTTTTTCACTTTCTGACAGGTTTAAAGCTCTTAGCCTCAGCCAGTCGGGATAGATTGATTCATGTCTTGGATGCTGGGAAGGACTATAGCCTGCAGCAGACCCTGGATGAACATTCTTCTTCCATCACTGCAGTGAAGTTTGCAGGTAGCAAATCATGGCCTCCCTCTAAAGCTTCTCTTCTCTTTTTTTATCCATTTTGAGCACTGCTGTTGTCCCCTTGTGGCTGTAATTTTATCTACTTCGATACTGAACGAGGTCAATTTGAAGCTGCAGCTGGGGTTTTTTTGGTCATCTTTTTCAGTTGCAGTCTTAACAGAAAGTGATATTTGCCTTCTTTCCTGGTTTTGCTTTCATTTCCTCTTCTTCCTCCCTCCTAAGAAAACCTCTCGTGATTGAAGTCCTCAGCATTTCTTTGGAAAACTGTTCTCTGTAATGATTTATTCCCTCTAACTAATTTCAGAGAGAACTAATTTAGGAGAAGTCTGAGCAGTCATTGTCCAAAAAAATCCCAAAACACACCAAAAAAAGTTTTGAGTAAAGTAAATTTGTGATTGTAAGTGACTGTAAGGCTTTGCCTTCCTGGTAATGAAGCACATTTTATCCCAGCACTCAGTTGCTACCAATGGTCAGACACCAGTCAGGAAGAGCAAGAGCTGGCTGCTCTGTCAGGGAAAACCAGTAGCCAGGGGTGACAGGAAGGCTGGCAAAGGTAGTGGACTTTTCCACTGGCCATGGGAAAGTACCACAGGACATGAACAGGAACAGATCAAGTCTAGGTACAGCCAGTAGTCCAGGTCACCAGACAAATCCATAGTGGTAAGACTATGGATTCAAGCAATGCAAGGTCGCGATCAGTCTGGAGTGGTCAGGGTCAGCTACAGTTCAGTGCCTGCCAGGCAAGTCCATATTAGCAAGGCAAGAAGGAGTTCAGATCAGGAAGGTGAGTCCATGGGTTGGGTCAGGATTCGGATCAGTGGGGTACGTGTCCAGACATAGGTGTGGCTGCAATGCTGCTGCCGTGTAGCTCAGTTGGGGCTCAAGGATGGGAACTTCAGCTTGAAAACCACTCTCGAATGAAGGAACTCACTGAAGCTTCATAGCAGGGGTTCCCCAAAGCAGCTGTGTGGCTTTTTCAAGTTTTTTTTCCTGGAGGAGCTCCAAGGTCAGCAAAAGTTTCTCTGACAGATCTGTCTTATCAGTGACCTGGCCTTGAATGCAGCCAACTGAATTCCCAGGAGATGAGGAAAGTGGGCTCAAGGCCTGGCAGGTAAGGCCTTTGTGCTGGTCTTTGAGCCAAGTGCTGGCATGCTCTAAGTGGGCACAGTTCAAGGGCCTGTGTGAGGTTGGATGCATTGTCATTACATTTTATCAGATGTTTTATCAGGAGTTTTATCAGGTGTTGCTTTGCTGAAGGAGCTGCTTGGTTACAGAAGAGTCCCAAGGGAGAAGGGAAGTCTGACTCTGCAGTAAAAAAGGGCAGCAAAAAACATGTGTCCAACTCTAAGTTCTGAAAAGTGCCTATTGCCTGTTTTCAGCCTCTACTGAGTGTGAATGTGCCATGTTGCCACAGAGTGCTGTGGCACTCAGGGATATGGGCATATTGGTGAGGGAGAAGACAGAATTGTATCCTAATCTGTTCTGAAAAGCTTGTGTTAAAGCCTCATGCTCTCTGAGCATAAAAGACAAATGCTGTCCCTGAGAAGAGGGCTTCTGTTTTGCTGCTTGGACAGGGGTCATTCTTAGCTAATCAGGACTGGAATAAATGAGCAGTGGTATAAATTGAAACGTTTCCTCCACCTTGTATATGTATTTGTCTCCTGCCTTTTAATTCCAGCCAATGATGGGAAAGTGCGAATGATAAGCTGTGGGGCAGACAAGAGCATCTATTTCCGCACTGCGCAGAAGGTAACCGTATCACAGCTTTTTATGCACTTCTGATTTCTAATGTCTCCACAAAGGAGTTACTTCAAAGAATGATATCAGAATTTCTGCATGAACTTGTTGCTATTTCAGTCTCAGTGCCTCCCACTGACTCAATAGAAGAGATTACATTCAGAGAACTAGTTGTGTGAAGCATGTAGCTACTCCCAGACTGACCTCTCACAGCAAGATGTGAAATAGAGAACTGTTAGGAAATCTGCTTTTCTTTCACTGCCAGATCTATTGTGAAAACTGGTGAAACAGTATGGGCTGGAGGGAAGAGTTCCTTGTGCTTCCAGTCCCATTTGCTCCCAGCAGCTCCCTGGGAAGGACTGTTTTGTGTTGGCTGTGTGAGAAGACTTGTCTGTATTTACTTGTTTTTAATTATGGATTAACTACTTGATTTGACGCAGTTGTTACCCATATGTTTAGACAGGAGAAGGGGTCCAGTTTACCCGAACACATCACATTGTTAGGAAGACCACTCTTTATGACATGGATGTGGACCCCAGCTGGAAATACGCAGCTATTGGATGCCAGGATCGTAACATCAGGTTAGTTTGCTTCTCGTCTTGAAAATATTTTTGCAGTCATAAACGAGGCAGCTCCATCGCCATCATTATTCCTCTAAGTTGTTTGATACAGTGTTTTTGGACAGATCTGAGACATTGTGAGGTTGAACTCTGCCTTTCCCCTCACTGATAAAAAGCTGTGAATCTGTGCAATTCCTATGGGACTCACTGGGTTACTCTGCAGAGCAAAGGCTTTCTGCTGGAGGAGCAAGTGTGCCTTCCTTGGCACATCACTGAACTGTGGAGCAAGAACTTCTGCACTGTGGTAATTTTTGGTTTTGAAGGTACTTACTGAAAAGCTGTGAGTTCCTGTGGAATACCTGGGACTGTGGGAACCTAAAACTGAGCTAGATATCACTGCCATTGAACAAGCGGAGTCCATTCTCTTCTCTATTTTTATCCATTTCTCCATTCTGTCTGCTTGAAAGCAAAGGAGTCTCTCTGTAGTTGTGTATCTCCTCCTATTGTCGCTGTGTGAGATGTTAAGAGTTTTAGTCATAGCTAAATATCACTACTGGATGCATTTTGGCTTTGTATTCAAACATAAAGTGTCTTGCTCTCTTAATCCTTTGCTGTAGTATGAAGGAGCCCCAGATATTTTTACAGCACTGAGGACTGATTGATTATTGGCTTGAGAATAAAGCCTCAATTCAGATAATCTGCCTCTGCATTACTTTTGAGGTTGTTTCTTGAACCATTTAATGGACTGGTAATAATACTTCATGGAGATAATTTCTCCACTTTCTGTAGCTTGGCCCTGTTCCATGTATTTTATATGGAATGAGGAACAGGGAGAGAAAAGGATCCTGGTGACAACAGCCCCAGAGTAGTACCTGGACACAGTGAACCATGTTACCTTATGTCATCCCCTCAGGGTTTTCAACATAAGCAGTGGGAAGCAGAAGAAGCTTTACAAGGGATCCCAAGGTGAAGATGGCACCCTTATCAAAGTAAGATGTTTTCTTTTCCTTCCTTTTTCAATTTTTTCAGCTTTTCTGAATGCAACTCAGGGGCAAGAAAATGAAATACAAATCTGAATACAGTAATTTTTTTTTTTTGCTTGCTCCATACTCTGTCCTTTACCCTGCTGCTGCTTCTTCCTGCTTCCACCTTTAAGGGCTGGTAATGTATTTAGGTTTCATCAGGCTATAACAGGAAAAGAGACAATGAATGCTGAAGCTGATCTATGATTTTTCTCTCTGTCCTGTTTCTGAAGTGAGTCACAGGACCATGCTGAGGAACTGCACCAATATCTGTCAGGAAATTATTTAAGCTGTTTAATGTAATCCTTTACTTTCTGCTGCAGAGAGTTCATTCTTGCTTTCTTGACTGGTTTTGTTAGGATTTTTAAAGTGGAAATGCCTGTTGATCAGTGTTTGTGAAGTGGATTTCAGAGGACACAAATACAAGGGAAACTCTTTGAGTTGATAAAATTAAATAGCATTGGACCTGAAAAGCCAGGGTCTTGGAGTTCTGGACAAGCATGGTGTGGCTTAGAGAGAGTCTGTTCAAGTTTCCCACCTGCTGAGTGCATCCAGGCCTTGGGCTATGGTAGCACACCTGCTTCTGCCTCTATCCAGGGCTTACCCTGGTAAATCAGGTATGTTCAAGATTCACAGTTGAGTGGAAGAACTGCACTCTTGTCTATAAAGGGGGAAAGCCAGTTGGCAAAATATCTCTCAAGTGAAGCTGCCAAACAAGCTTCTTCATTGTTTTTTTTTCAGTGATAATTTTCTACTGCTGCACCGGTCAGCAGTATTATTATTATTATGGACTGGAAGGAATGTCCTATGAGGAGCAGTTGAGGATTTAGGGCTTATCTAGTTGGGAGAGGAAGAGGCTGAAGGGTGACTGTATTGCTCTCTACAGCTTCCTGAGGAAAGGACACAGAGGGGGAGTGCTGAGCGCTCAGGTGACAGGATATATAGGAATGGTTAAAAGCTGCAAGAGGGGCATTAGGAAGGATTTCTTTACTGAGAGTTTGGTCAAACACTGGAATAGGAGTCCTGGAGAGGTGGTTAACACTCCAAGCCTGACAGCGCTGAAGATGCATTTGATCAATGTACTTAATGACAAACTTTAATTTGGTCAACTCTGAATTGATCAGGCAGGAAAACATACTTGTAGCTCCCTTTTAGTTGAAACTATTGACGGGTGTAAATAACTGGGTAAAAAGGGAGAGGGAAACAAACCATTATGTTCAGTGTCAGGTCTTCTGTTTTACAGAGAAAGATAAATTCTTTCTTTTTTCTGTCTATAATTCCTACAAATTTTTTATAAGCCAGAGTAAAGAAAATGAAAAATTGATGCTACACTTTAAATTGCTGATAAGCTTAGGTGCTTGATTAGATTTTTCTTAGACAAAAAAAGCTATGAAGTGTTCTGGGAGCTGGATTCTTTGTTTTTAATATCCTTTATGGTTTTTTTGTGTTGGTTTTTTTTAATGTGTATCTCAAGTGGGGAATCTCAATTACTTTTACTGTTGCTTTGCTTATTTTTAAGACAATTATGTAACCAAGGGATTATGGTTGTCTCTGGAATTTAAACTTTCTTGGCATGTTGTTCTCAGATCATACACATTGTAGTTTAATAAGTTGAACCCAAACAGTGATGCTGGAAGCAAACATCAACAAAATAAACATAACAAACCAAAAGAATTACCATTATTTAAATACCAATGTCTCCCTTGAAAAACACAGTTTGCCCTCTCAGTTCCTTAAAATTCTATAAAGGACAGACCAGGACATTTGGTGACAGTAACTGTATTTGCTGTGTAGTGCTGCTTTAGACCTGGTGAAGCATTTGCATGGGATTTTATATTTGATCCAAGATAAAGCAAAAGATAGGTGCATATGAAAAAAACAAACAATGAACAAAATAGCTGAAAAATGGGAGTTGCAAATGCTGGAGATGTGACAGCATCATTATCAAATAGTTTCTTGGCAGTGTTGAGTTCTTTTTTGCTTTCACTCCTGAAGGCTTGAATCCTTTAATATTTCACTTAACTCTGTCAGCTTTGATTTTTTTTTTCTTTTTTTTTTGTGGTGTGTGTGTTTTGGGGTGGAGGTTTCTTGTTTTGTTTTGATCTTAACACAGAAGAAAGTAAGACCCCTATGGTTAAAAGAAAGTAGGAGAGAGGTAGAGGTCTGTCCATTGGTGGCCTTCACAGTCATGAAGGCATTTAAGTGCCTTCAGTCTCTGATTAGATTGGAGATAGTCTTAAAAGTCTGGTCAGGTTGGAGATTTGTCCTGGATACTGGATTGGTTGGTACTCAACTGGATTCCTGTGGGGGCTACTTGCATTTTATTCTATTCCTGGACTATTTTTATGTATGTTGCAGGTAGTTTCTCACCAGATCTTTTCATTCCTCTGATCTCCTAAACCAGGTGCAAACAGATCCTTCTGGTCTTTATATTGCAACCAGTTGTTCTGACAAGAACCTCTCCATCTTTGATTTCTATTCTGGCGAGTGTGTTGCAACGATGTATGGACACTCAGGTAAGGCTTATAAACTTCTGGAAATTCTGTTTTTTCTGCTAATGACAGAAACAAAATTCTATTTTTGCATTTTACCTACAAGCACACCCACACCCACACCTGTCAAGCCATGTATTTATTTACACAGTTTTTCTAATAGCCTATAAAGTACTCTGGGTTTTTTTCAGTGTATATTAAGTTTCATTGTGATATACCCTCAGGTCCTACCATGCAGGAGCTATTCTATTATAGGCAAAAAGAGAATTCAGTCTTAATGTGTATTTTGCTGTGGAGTACCCTTTCCACGTCAAGCCTGGATTCTTGGTTAAATGGGTATAGTAATTGGGGCATATTGATCTGTGAAGTGTGAATTACTGAGTGAAGACATGTTATTTGGCTAATGATCTCTTCTGTACATTTGAATAATTCAGGGAAGATTGGGGTTTTTTGTGCTTTATTTCTCACAGAGATTGTAACTGGGATGAAATTCAGTAATGACTGCAAACATCTGATCTCTGTTTCTGGTGACAGGTAAGTGGTTTTGCTTGTTTGTGATACTGGCTCATGCCATCTCATACTGGATGCAACATGTCCTTAGGAAAGGTAGATTTTCTTTTTTTTCAGGGATGTTTTATGAATTCCAAATAAATCTCAGAGCTTTCTGAATCCTAAATGTGTGCTGTTGGCAAAGCTCACAGAGCTTAGGTTAGCGTTCCATGGAATGAGACCCATGTGAAGTATTTCCCTTTTCTGAGAGGAAATACTATTCTGTGCTGGAAAGGAGGCAGAGATGTGACCTGTTTCCTGACCTTCAGAGCTGTAATATAAGGCATCTGGTGCTGTTTTTGCTAGTAGTGGCAAAACTCGTTCATGCAGTACTCCTGTTGGTGAGGTTTCACCAGGTGAAAGAGTCTGTTTAGCAGCAAAAGGGACAGGCCTGTCCTCACTTTTTGGTCCTGTCCATATGGTCCTCTTCCCACTCGCCTGAGTCAGCAGTGGTGCAGCTGACCCCTCATTCAGCTGATTCAGGTCACTACATAAGTACTCCCCAGAGATGAGTTTTCTGCACATTTAGTGAGCTAAATCAGTTCACTAAAAGCTTAAGTAGTCACCAGACTGAGCCCAAAGGGAAAAGGAGAATGTAGGCCTAGTATGGTGATGATAGAGGTGAGTGGAGCCACTGTTTCTGGAATCAGTGAATGTTTAAATCAGCTGAAGTGAACAAAATTTTTCCTTTGAGAAAGATGGCTCCTGGAGTGCTATTCCAAGTTCAGAGCAACCCAGATTCACTCTCTCTCTCTGTTTTTTTTTTAATTAATAAAACACAATTGAATTGGAAAGAGGGTTTTAGAGGGTGAGTTGTTACGGAACATACAATATATCACTTTAAATCTCATCGGTTGTTTCTATCTTTCACTAATAAATAAATTTTTTTTTTCCTCTTTCTTTAGCTTTCATGTGTTTAAATAGATTAGGGACAAAAGTTGTAGGAGAGAGATTCCTTTTCTTGTGAACTTCTGACAACTTCCAGAAACATGGAAGATTTGAAGTTCCCAGTGAGCCTTGTGATTTAGTGCAACGTTCTTTTGTTGACATTTCCATGAGCAAAAGGGTCATTTTCTTCACTAAGCATATGCAGGAGGTGGATGAGAAGTGAGGAAAGGATTCCTGAAGAAATTTGCTGTAAGGAGATGAGAAAGCATCTTTGTCAAAGGAGAACAGGGAATATAACCTGTTCACACATAGCAGCACATGCAAAGACTAGAGCTGAGAATAGAAAGAAAAACAGGGATGAGAAAGGGCACAAAGACTATGAGATTCGTGTGAGGAAAGTAATTCAAGATAAGAAAAAAAGAAACTAATCCCCTCCCCAACTCCAGGAAAAGGGCTAGGTGGATGCTTGCTTCTGCAGAGTTTGTGTTGGATGCTAATGTGTTCACAAGCTTGGGTTGTTTACTGCTTGTCTCTAGGTTTGATAACTGTGGGGGTGGGATAAATGAACAAGCCAGATTTGCTTTCAGAATTTTGTTTCCTCTGTTTGAGTATTTTTTTAGCAGAAGATTATGGTTGCTGTTGCTTGGAGAGAACTGCTCCTTGAGGGGAAACAGCTGGCTGCCCTGGGTTGCCATAGTTCCCAGACATAGTGCCTCACCCCTCTCTCCTGGTTGAAAAGCTCCAGTGGGAGGATGAGAGTGTGTTCACAGGCAGTGGGAAGTGTCTGTATGTGATTTCAGTAGCTTGGGAGTGATGCTCCTGAGCATGGCACTGGGGACAAGAAGGGAATTTTTACTTTTGCCTTAAAATCTCCACAGACTGCAAAGAGGGTTTTACAGGCTTTTTTTTTTTGGTGTGATATGGAAATTAAAACCTTTTAAATTGTTTCCTCATGAGAGAGAGAAAAAATGAAGAAGATTCAGGTATTCAGGATCCTGGCACTTTTGACATTTGCTTCAGGTCAGGGAGACCAAACTTCATGGTCATTGTTCAAAATGGCAAAGCAAATTAATGTTTACATGCTATTAAGAATGAGGGAAAAGTCAGTCATTGAAAAATCTTCTGTGTGTTGGATTACCCATGAGTATACTGACACTGATGGGTCTTGAAGAACTGAATTAAATCCTTTTTGGATTCCAAAGTAGGATGCAAGATTTTATAAGCGATAGCCAAAGCACCATTTCTGATTCTACATCAGTGTAGGTATACCCAGCTAGACAGGAAAGATGGCTGAGATGAAAAGAATTAGTTAGCACTGAAGTTAAATTTTGAAGACAGTGCTGGTCCTTTTAATTTCTGGTAGCTGAAGATGAGATACAGTATTCTTTAATGTGATGAGAAATGTATCTTTTAAGCTGGATTTCTGAAGAAATTAATGAAATGAGACCACACTGTTGGTTTCCTTCTCTTAAATGCTTTTAAGTCCATTGACCAAATGCAGTCAAATTTCACAGAATATTTCACAGAACATTCTGATTTGGAAGGGGCTCACAAGGGTCATGAAATCCAGCTCTGAAGTGAATGGCCCATACATGGCCTTGGTGTTTTTAGCACTGTGCTCTGACCAGGTGAGCCAATGGCTGTGTAAATTCAGTGGAAGTGTCCTGTAGGGAATCCCCAGTAAAATACTAGAAGCACTCTGACTGCAAAAAGTACTTCCATATGAGCTTAATTGTTACTACAGCACAGAGACTCCATGGGATTGTGGGCATTAGGAAGGCTTTGCCTTTGAGGGTCGTGGCAATCAGAGGCTTCAGCTTAGTCAATGTTAGAGGATGCAAGGGGCATCTGTAGGCTCCACTTATCCTGCTGACCATGGAGGGACTTTTTTGGCATTTCCTTCAGCAGCTGGTTAGATAGTCAAAAAAGGTATAAGATCAGAGATGAGTCTGTGTAAATATCTCTGCAGTTGTTCTCATTCACAGGGAGTCTTTGACAGGCAGGTTTAACCCTTTTGTCATGAGGCTTGTGAGGGGATTGAGTTTCTATGAAGCTGTTTCTGCATGTATCTCTCTGCCACAGACAGAAGGGCTCTTGTTTGTCCCTGCAGTGGGAATTAGTATCAATAAACTGAACTGAGACTTGATCCCAGCCTCGCCTTTCTCTTTCAGCTGCATCTTCATCTGGCGTCTGAGCTCAGAGATGACCATCAACATGCGGCAGCGACTGTCGGACATGAAACAGAGAGGGAAGCAGGCAGAGAAGTCTCCTCCTCACAAGGCAGCTGGTCTCATGAGGTGAGCAGAGCAGACTGAGAACTGGTGGCTGGCTGTGTAGGGTGTAGTGTGACAGCATGGCACTGGGATTCAGCTGTAAGGTTTTTGCTGTCTTCACTGATGGTGTTCTTCCAAAAGTTCTCCTATTCCTCTGTTGGATTTGGTTTTTACCCCCTTTCTTTGGACATAGAAACCAGGCTGGGATCTTCCAGACAGACTTAGTGTGCTTCACTGATTGCAATATGTATGCAATGCCTCATGTGTCTTAATTTAGTTTAATGATGTGGTCAGAAACTTTAATAAGCAGTTCACCTAGGAATACTGAGGAGGATACACAGAATTTCACCAGGGAAGTTGTGATCCTTCGTGAGTAAAATTCTCTAGATCTAAGTTGAATGCAACTTAAAGGCTGTTTTCTGTGGTGTCAGTACTGAAGTACACCTGTGAGCTCTATGAGTTGGCTATGTTGAGCATAATTCTAAAAGAGTCCTTACAGTTTTGCTGTTTCTTTGTTAACTATTTTCTGAAGGCTTTGAAAAAACTCAGCTAAAATAATTATAATATGAATAATAAATACAAAAATAATTTAAATGGGAAGAGCTCTTGCTAGCTACTTAATTTTTTTTTTTTTTTTGCTTGGTAAACAACGTATCTAAAAACCAATTACTGCAGCCTACAAGCTGCATAGATCTAAATTTATCTGGTGACCTTTCTTTAAAAAGTGGTGCTTCTGTTTTTAAACAGAACAAGAGTCACAGGGTATTTTTGATTATTAGTCTAATGTGTTTGGTTTCTCTATAGTTTGTAAATAACTGAGACTAGTTGGACTGTAAGTAATGCAGGGGAGAGTCCTGACCAAGCTGTTATGAGATCACAGTGGGGGGAAAAAAAGGATAAGTGCAGATTTTTTTTCTTCCTATGTCCCAAATGACTACAAATGGAATTCTGGTTATAGAAGTACCAAAGCATTGGAGGATTTACCACACTGATTGTTGAGTATCACCAGGACTTTCCCACTCCCTTTGGAAGCAAGCAATTTTGTAACAAGTCTTTCTGCATAGTTTTGTTTTGGAAAGTCTTGATCTGCTCATTCCTGAAATGAGTCTTGTCTAGTAAGTGCTTTTGGTAACGTTGCCGGGAAAACTCAGGAAGCCTTTTTTTCTAGCCAGAGTTCTGGATCTGTCAAGCAATATGCTTTTTATAGCAGTCTCTCTATTATTCCAGCAGCTGCAGCCTTCCCCTACCAAGGCTCAGCCTGTGACAGATAATCCCAGTCCTGTTCCACATGAGGTGATTCTTGTTTCCATCACAGACGCTTGCTGAAGGGCGGTGCTAGTGCCATGCCAAGCCCAGAACTTTATTAAACTTGTTTGGTAGCCTCTTTGCAAGGCTGGAATCTACGTGTCAGCTTTGAAAGCTTGTTTTCAGTTTTTATCATCCGCTGTGGTCGCTGGAGATCAGCAAAGACATAATTCCCAGACCATTTTGGATTGGTACTGACAATGGAAGAAGAGCCTATCGGACCAACATTATTGAGGTGGGAGAAGGAAAACTAATGAACTTGAGTGAGATTTGTTTTCT
This sequence comes from Illadopsis cleaveri, assembly GCA_013399915.1. Taxonomy (NCBI): domain Eukaryota; kingdom Metazoa; phylum Chordata; class Aves; order Passeriformes; family Timaliidae; genus Illadopsis; species Illadopsis cleaveri. The sequence continues at coordinate 242,988 of VXBB01014817.1, forward strand.
AGGTGTCCTGTACCTGTTCTGATTGTTTCCCAAGCCTGTCTGTGTAGGTTGCGGTAGAGAGCTGAGTTGCAACTTGTGGTGTGAAATTGTTGTCTCAAAAGACTGATAGTAATATGAGAAAGCTCCCTGCCTTGTGATAAGTCATTTGTTCTACTAGATCTTCTTTAGAACAGTACTGCTAGAATTTGGTGGGGGAAGTAACACTTTCTGCTAGTTCCATGGTATGAGTGTATTACAGGATGAATAATCAAAATAATGCTGAGGTAACAAAATTGATTTGAGGAGGCAGTGGGAGACAAAAATTTTCAAATCAGGACAGTGCTGTCTATCCAGTTGCAACTGTCAGGGCAGGAACCCAGGTGAGAAACATCAGCAGTGTAAACACACAGAAGGAACCTTTTTGGGTCAAACCAGTGCTGCACAAAGCCCTGTATTCTGCCTGTGACTGTGGCAATGGAAGATGCTGTTGAGTGAGACACTCTGTGAGCTGTGCTGTATGAACCTTTGTGGTCCATTTGCCTCATCAGGGATATTAGGAAGTACATCTCTACCTTCTTCCTTTACTATCTGGACATGGACCAATTGTCCACTGAGTTTGTATAAATTCTTTTTGAACTTCATAATATTGTCTGCCTCTGCAGCCTCCTTTGGTGACAAGTTTGTGGAGTTCACTACTCTCTGTGGAAAGAAGGACTTTTTTAATCTCTGTTAAAGTACATTCCTACTAGTTTTGTTGAAAGTCTGATTATTTTGAGCTCTGGTGATCTTTTGTACTGCAGCCAGCTATTGGTAGTGCCCATAGTTTTGTGAACCCTTTTTGTAACCTCTCTTCATCCAACCTGTTCTCTGAACTGAAGAATCCCAGCATTTTTCAGTCCCTCCAAAAATTTTTAGAGACTGAAGTTTCTCCTCTGAATGATTTCTCTGACTCACCTTTTTGGGACATTGTATTACCTTGGAAGTGCTCTGACCTGTATGACCCACAGTTCTCCATAGTGTGCCTGAGAGCCTTTGAGTTCTGCCTTTGGTTGTGGTAATTGCAGATGTGTGCTTATTTCTGAAGATGAGGAGCTTTGATAGTTCAGGATAATAGAACTTGTACTCAGCTGAGATTGCTGGTACATTTTGGTTTTAAGGCTGTTATGTTTTCAGAGAAGGAATCATGTAAAGGCCATTTAGTAGGGTTTTGGTTTTGATCCAAGTATGCATTTATAACTTAGAAAAGCTTGTCTCAATTTTTAAGCTGATTTTACTGCGGAATTTTTGCAGGGCTTATAGTCATGTTTTAAAAATCGCTATATCTATGGTTTTCCTTGGCTCTTTAGTATAAATAGCAGGAGAAAAAAATCCAAATTAAATTGTCTAAAAGTTATATATGTATACTGAAGAAGTACTGTGTACTATCAGATATATTTGGAAAGAAATGCTCCTTATCAAATTCTCAGTAGGTCTTGTCCAGTCCTGGAAAGCTGTGTTGTTTCCAGGGCTTAGAATGAGGCAGGCTTTTGATGCCTTATTAGAAATGTTGCCTCAGTCTGTGATGAATTACTGGAATTATAACACTGAGGAAATTCTGGAGTCAGTGCACTGTGATCCTTCTGTGGGAAAAAACAGAATAACTTTCTTTTTAAAACTCTTTAACATTTGAGGGGAAAGCAGGAGGATATAATCTGCCAGTGATACCTACCACACAGGATGTTACAGTTTCATAAATATGTCCCTAAAGCTGAGGGTTTAAGTAGCACAAGATCAGAGTGGGAATGCTGACAACATACCTCTTTAAATGCATAGTTGCCATTCTTGTCTGCTTTGTTTTGTTTTGAGGAAGCAGAAAAGGGTTGGGTTCAGGTCATACAAAAGAATACAGAGTACCTATTATCGGATGTCTGAATACTAGAACTTCATAATGACATGTGGCACTTTAAAGTCTATACCGTGTCCTGAAGACTTTCTAATTTAAGGTCTTTACCTTCCATTCATCCTGTACTGTCTGACCCTTCAAAAACTGGGAACTAAAGAGCAATTGACACTGCTGCCCCGTATAGAACAAGATCCAGGTTGTAGTGAGCTGAGAGTTTGCCTCTTCTCCCAGGCAACTAGTAATAGAACAAGGGAAAATGACCTCAAGTTGTGCCAGGGAAAGTTCGTGTTGGACATCAGGAAAGTTCTTCACTGAATGAGTGGTTAAGCATTGGAACAGGGTCCCAAGGGAAAAGTTGAGTCACCACCGCTGGAAGTGTTAAAAATGAGTAGACATGATAGTCCATGATATGGTTAAGTGGGCATGGTGATATTCAGTCAAGTGTTGGACTTGATGATCTTGGAGGTCTTTTCCAATCTTACTGATTAATAGTTCCTCAGCAAAGAAGATGAACAATTACAATTAAAACACTTGCTCTGAGTCACATGGATTGTGAGAATCAGACATGTCTGTACATGCTATTCTGGAATAGCTACTCTGAAACATTCATTCTGGTATAATGATGCTTTGGGGTTTGGCTCTCAGGAGGAATTCAGCAAACGCCAGAAGTCTTACTCCCTAACTTTCAGAATGTTCTCATGCTGTGCTTATTTGGAAACACCTTCTGTGTTTGAAAACTCCCTGTACATTACAGTCATCTAAGCATGAAAAAGACCTGAGGAAGAGTATTGAGGAGATGTGTGCAACAGGAGGCTTAGGAGAAAATCCACAATACACGGGGAAAGGCAGGGAAAGAAAGGAGAAATAGTGAAGTCTGAATAGAAGGGTTGACTTGGGCAAGAACAACAGTTAAAGCACTCAAGACCTTGTGAACCTAGTTTTCATTTCAGGAGTATCTCAGTTTCAAGTCAATGGGCCAAGGATGATCTTGATAATATTCATTCATTCATCTAATTTCCTTCAAGTTAAAGAACTGAGTTTGAAAAGCATACTTCAGTTGAAAAAAGAAGGATGTGGAAGAGAGGCATGAATTTTTGCTGGGATTATGCAAGATAACCCTATGTTTGTATCAAATATGTTACGTCATAACTTGTTTATCACTTCCTGTTAAGTAAGGAAAAACTCATCTGACTTCCATAATATGTTTTACATTCTCTTACTCCACTACTTTAAGGATACTAGAACATACTTTCCCCCCCCTTTCACTAATTTTTTCGGTCACCATCTGATGGACAGGGGCCATCTTTCTATTTGTAACATAAAACACATGGGTAGCCATCCTCCCTTCTCCATTTACATTAATGACAGTACACATAGGAGCTTGGCAAATACATAATCTTGCCTTGCCATATCAGCTCATCATTGTGAGGATTCGACCAGATAGATGTTTAAAGGTCTAATAATCCATCCCTTCTGTCTCAGTAGACTTCTCAAACAACCATGATAAACACGAGCAGAAGGATGCTATCAAAGTTACTGATACAAAGTTAATATTTCCTACCATGAATAAATGTCATTAATATATGTCATAGGATGAAAAATGGCATAACCTCAAACATGCTGTGATGCCTGAGCTTTGTTAGGATTCCTCTGATTAGACAAAGAACCTGAGGGTGACAAGATGAGCATATGAGGAGACAGTAGGAAAGATGAAGCGACTGACAAACTCAAATGTCAAAAGTAGAAGTGGATGACCAAAATGAAACTTTTTCACTTGAGAACTCTGCGGGTTACTGTCAGTTTCACTTTTCTTTTTGCCAGAACACTTCAAAGCTCATGTGAAATGGTTGAGTAGTTATTACTTCTAATGAAATGGAAATTAATGTTCTGCTACTACACAGGAAGAGAAAAGATTAAAATACCTTAACTGCTTCTTACCATGTTTCAATGCTGCCTGCTATCTGTCAGCTGCAGGAGAAGTTGGTCCCTTGCCAGACTGCTCTGTATTTGGTGGATGAGCTATTTTTATTTCATGAATAATGCTTGGCACTCAATGCCCACCAGTGATACCCTATAAATGTCTCTTACGATGAGTTTGCCACTCTAGCTCAAGGCCATGGAGTGGGGGCTACTCAAATGTATTTGCTGGGGATTCTTCTTTCTTCAGTTATTGTCCAAAGGCTTATTTTGTTCATTTGCATCTGTGGACTGAAGGAGTGAATGGAGGAAAAGGAAGAGGAGAAGAAAGAGGGAGGGTAAAATTTGGTGTTATTGAGTGTCCTTGATTGTCGGTGGGCAATTCTATGCTGGGAGTGCCTCTAAGGTGGGTGTGGTAAAACTTGTCTTGATCTACTTTAATTGAAGATCTGCACAAGATGTGTTTTACATGATCCTTGTGCTTGAAAGTTAAAATAGTCAGCATGGTACTAATATGGTGTGTGGGCTGTGCTTTCAGGTTCTGCCTGGAGCAATCCTTGAAATAAACCTGTCTCTTATGGGATAATTTTCCATAAACCAAATTACTTTCAAACAGAGACAATCTCTGACGTTTTTGATGTGTAAATCAGTTCCAGAGAAGAAATGCTTAAGGGCGGAAAAAATATTTGCCTTTCAAATATAATCTACGATCTTGACCTTATCAATTGGCAGAGTGAAATGGAAGGTTCAGTTTCATTCCATTTGACTTTCTCAGACTTGTTTACTTCTGATTTCCGTCAGCCTTCTATGCGTATGAGAACATTGTGGAAGGGTTTGCACATCTTTGTGCAGGGTTTAGCTTGCCTGTTTCTCAGAAGTGGGCTGTGCTAGAGCAAGAGCTGTTTGAGAGAGTTGAGGCAGCCTCCTGAATATGGATGGAGATAAGGTGGAGAACTTGTGTAAGGATTGAAATGGTGGGCAGTTCATGCATAAACCATAATACTCCTCCTAATTCCTGCCTTCCAGGCATGAGTCCATCTCAGCCCTGTCCTCTGTGCCTGCACTCTCATCAGACAGCGACAAGGATGGTGAAGATGAAGGGAATGATGAAGATGAGTTACGAGGGCTGCAGTCTTTCCATATTCAGTCCAACTGCAACACTGAGAGAGACTCAGGTATAAATGGGAGAGAGACATGGGCAGAGCTGGAGGAAAATGGCATGAATATGAAGGGAGGAGGAGATGAGAGACACTGGCTTAGGGATTATAAGGTATGGGCAGAAAGAGAGAGACCAAAGCAGAAGCAGATGGACAGATACCAGTGGGTAATGTGAAGGTGCCCATTCCTGCATCTGAAGAGGGGTGCATTTCAGAGTTCTCTGTCTAGAAATACAGTTGTTAAATTGGCAAATTTCTTGCTAGTTCCAACTGGCTACAGAAATTTTGAATTAGTTTCATGGGCTGGGGTCTACAAACTATTGAAAGCCTGCAGAAGCCAAAAGAGGTCAAGAGATCTCCTCAAAAGAGAAGACTTTAGAGATGTCTGAAAAAACTTACAGTAGAGATTGCCATTATTAATTTTATGTCTTTTTACCACGATGGTACAGTGTATTGGAACAGATTTTTTTTCCCAAGCCTTTGGGAGGGCACTGCACTGTTCTGCAGTGGTCTGCTGATTCAATGAAAATCTTACATAAAACTGTGTATCTCCATTAAAATTTTGATACAATGATTTGAGTAGTCAGTGGGGAAGTATGTGTTGACAGTGGTTCAAAAGGTGTAGGAATACTGCCTTTGTTGAAAGATGAAGTAAGAGGTTCTTCAGAAGCTGGGCTGATGGCCAGGATGTCAACTAGGTGCATATCTCTTTACCTTTGCAGATCCAGACCTTACCCTCTCAAGAAGCCTTTCCCACTGGGAAATGAGGAGGGTGAGTTACTAAACCTTCTGACTGTATTTCTTGTTGCAGGGAAACTGAAGAAGAAATTTCCAGAGAGATTAAAAACTTCATTTGCACATGTCAGAAAGGTGCAGCTGTGGTGGGAAACCATTGAAAAGCCTCCCTCTGAAGAATGATTTGGAGATGGCAAAATAGAGCCTAGTTTAACCGACTAGGGTGTTTAGAGTCTAGAGCTGCACTTGAGATTTTTACATCAGTCTTTTTCCATCAGATGTTATGCTTTTGTCTTTTTATTTTTGATCTGAGTCTCATGTGGTGCTGAAGCTGTTCATATACTTGTGTCTGAAAAAGACATTTAACTGTTCAATTGTGTAAAAAGCAACTACTAAAGTATCATTTTTACTTGATGCTTTATGATTAAAGGCGCCCTTTCAAGCTGTATCTTAGACAGTTTCGAGGCTTTTATTGAGATGGACATAATTATGTTTTTCTGTGGGTCTTGTGTTTTTTCTCCTGCTTTTCCATCATGAAAACTCAGTCTCTAAGATAGTCTGTGTTTTAATTTCCTTCAGGCCAAAGAGATAGCGGCAATCCAGCGCTCAGAGGCACCGATGAGCAAGATGCCCCGGCAACGCAGTCGCTGGTCCCAGCCAAGCAGCAACATAGAGATGACTGTGAAATCCATGCTTGACCTGCGCCAGCTGGAGTCTTTCTCTGTTTCCCGTTCTCCAAGTCGAGACTCGCTGTCTCAAAACAGCAATGGGGATGACAGGGAAGAGCACACTGACCTTCCTGGGCACATCAACAAAGTAAGGGCAGTGCTACTCTGAGGAGGTGAACCCGCTCTGAGTGCATCTGTCCTGCATCTATTTGTTATTACCTACATTTATTGCTACCTGATGCCATTCTTTTCATCGTTAAAGGTTTTCCGAATGACTTCTGAGGAACTTTATTAGATACCTCTTTTGTAATTAATACTCCTGCAATGTGTGATTCTGCTGTCTTATAGCAGAGACCATATGGGGTCAAGGTTTCTCTTCAATGACAAGAAGACCTCATGTTTGCTTTTAGCTCTTTGAATGTTTATGTCAAAAACAAGCTGAGAAGTTGAGCTTGGAATTACAGGTTTGTAAAAACCTGGTAACCTGATAGCTCACTCTGCTGGGATGCAGTTTCTTGACTCCATTAGCCACTGGAATGTGGTTTACATGAAACCTTTATTTCTTGGCTGTGCTAGATCAGTAAATTCTCTTTGATCTTTGTATTGATGGGTCATAGCAAGTAATGTGTGTTGATCCTCAGAAAGCTAGTGCCTGTTTTCTAGTAGCAGTCTGTCCCAGTGCCTAGCTTCATTAGAAATTTTCCCTCCCATTTAACTATGTGACTGAGAAGAAGATTCAGATTGTTATGTGCAGTAATTCAGTTTTTCAGCTGGAATGGCCCAGTTTTGTGAATTGCCCTATCAGTCCATAGAAGGTGATGGAAGAACCTGCTGCCACATGGCTTACACTCCTGATGTGTGATCAATGAGTACATTACCAAAGAACTTTAGGGAATTGTAATCAGGAAACAAACCAGGAAAGTACAGCAGTAGTCTGACAAGTTTAGTAAATAAGGATCAGAAAAGTCATAGGATTGCTGTGTTTTCTGATCTCAGATTGCTGATCATATTCCGTGCTGTAATGCATACTGTCTAGCCTTGCACAGCACTTGCTGATGTAAGATAAAATACCAGTAAATATCTGTTTTTTTCTCTTTTGAATTAAACCAGGTTGGAAGCTCATTGCCTCCCCAAGATAATGGGTCTTGTGTGCGACCCCAAGTGATTCGGCTTGTGTCTTGTGAAGAGGGGATTTTCTCTCAGGAACTGGAACCTTCTGAGAGTGAGGAATGTGTAATCTACCCTGAGCAAGACGAAATCCATCCCACAGACTCTAGCAGGTTAAAAATAAGCTCTCTGCTGTGCATGGCTCATATGTTTCTGTTCTGGATTTCTTGCAGCTTATGTGGTAACTTTGATGACTTGACTTACTGCCTGATTGATGTCAGGTGTGTTTAGTTGAGAGTTTTATGTCAGATGGATGCTAGAGGAATATGAAACTAAGAAGGCACTATTAAAATAATTTTCCTCTGAGGAAACTGCACATTAGCAGTCTCCTCCAAGTTTTTTTTCTTTTGTTGAGTAAACAACTTGGGAGCAGCCTTTTTGCTTTCTCCCTTATCTGGGTTGAAAATAGCAAGGGGAAACTTGGAAGCTGGAAAACTCACTGACATGTGGCAGTGAAATGCCTACCCAGGAGAAATGACAGGACACTTATGAAAATTGGGCAAGAATTTAGCGAACGTAGTGTGTGATTACTCTTTTATGGGAAATAGAATGACTTGCACAATACAGATGGAATTGAAAAGGACACTGGAGACCTTTTTAATTCCTTCGCTGTTTCTTCTGTTTTAATTTTACATAATTTAATTTTTTCTGTACTCTCTTTTATTTTCCTTCCCTGAATTTTGTTCTTCCCTTCCCCTCTTGACCTGATGCTAGTAGCTGTTTAATTTCCTTTGTCTTCTGTCATGTTACAAAGAGTGGGGCTGATAGTTTTAGACAGACTTTATGCAAGAGTGCATGCCAGAATTTTGCAGTTGAGGCTGCTAGGTTTTGCCTAGTTTATTTTTCGTTTTTAATTTTGTGGTGATAGCATTTGGACATGTGCTGCTCCATCATATGAGAAAGGGAGGCCCTCAGGTGATATACAGACTGGACACATGGCAATGTTTACAGAGTGTGGGAGCTGCTAGGGGTAGTTGCCATTCAGTTCTGTTGATTGACTTCTGCATCCTACCTTGCCTTGGAGTACATTTGAAGCCAAAGTATTTCAAAAAGTTGAAAACTGAAGTCCTTAGACATTAGGCAAGAGAACAGTGCTGGTGACATTTGACAAAATAAGATCCATCAAAACACAACAGAAATCAGTGACCCTGTCATACAAGACTGTATTTTTGTATGATGTTCTTCAGGAAATTACTCTTTCTCAAAGCCAGAATCTTGTATACTTTGCATCACAGAATTTTCCCAAAGAAGCAGGTCATGAACATGGGAAAAAACATGTATTAGAGCTTAAATCTCTGGCAAACTAGAGTTTCTCTCCTACACGTATAGGCCTGGTTTTAGTCTCTTTTTCATCATGTAAACTTCTACATTTGTTCCTCACCTGTGCTGGAAATCAAGCCAGAGCAGTGTGCTGCTGGTGCCTGGTAATCATGGGAACTGACAATGCCCAGAAAATCAGACAGTCCCCTTGGGACTTCCATGTCCAAGCTTAATGAAATGCAAAAAATATACTGTATTATGATGAGAGAAATCAACTTCTTTTTCTCTTTAAAGCTTTTCATTTGTAATAAAAGGTATTACTAACACAGGTAAGACCTTATTAAAGTTAAAATGTGCTTCTTTACATGTAAACAAATGTATCTTCTAGTGCTGTATCTTCCTGTCTCTCTTGTAGTGAGTTCCAGGTAAAAGCATTGCCCCATGGGAAGCTCTGTAGAGGTTATCACAGTAATGGATGCCCAGACAAACACAGTCCAGACAGTGCCTGCTCTGTAGATTACAGCAGCAGTCGTCTGTCCAGCCCAGACCATCCGAATGAAGGTAAGATGCAAAGACATTATAAATGTATTTATACGTGAGCTCTTAGTGAGCTGGCCTGAGGTCACACTCTGATTAGTCACACTGGTCCTGCTGTACAGATTCAGGAGCATTTGAACAGACACCTCAACTAAGCCACTGTAGAAGCAGGAGTTGGTGCACTTGCCTTCTTTCCTTGTGCACCTTTGGCCTTCTCTTACCTTGTTAGCCAAGGAGGCAGATTTAGTACTGATTATGCTGTAGGCTGTGCTGTTTGTGAGATATGGTAGATTAGAGAATTACTGCACATAATGCTGACTGACTTAACATTCTAGGTTCAATTTAGCATCTTTGTTGATTTTTTTTTTTTAACTTGGCTAATGTTACTCTGATTAAATTTTTACACCCTGGCTTTTTTTTGTCTTTTCACAGATTCTGAAGGCACTGAACCGCTAAGTGTAGATGGTGTCTCAGATTTGGAGGGAGAAGGAGAGGAGGATGTGGGTACTAGCATGCCTGAGGGCGAAATTCCTCAGATCCCTGATCAGGAAAAGTTCCTCAAGGAGCATTTTGGGACCCTGAGCAACACTGATGGAAAAGGTACATCTCTATGTTCAGTGGAGAGACTTTTTAAGGTCACTCCTGATTTTTCCTCTGTATACACCAAAGCAGGCTGCAAGTTCTGCTAGGCCTTCATGGATGTGTGTATATGGGGAGAGGGGAAAAAAATGGAAAACAGTATAAGAGGCCTAAAGAAAAGTGACATCTGTTAACTTCATCGGCCTGTGTGTAAATTTGTGCGGATAAGACTGGGCTCTGTGTCAGTTTGTGTTAAGTATTGCCCCTGGAATCCTAAAAAGCCGTTATCTTGCTCCCGCACTGGTTTTTCCTGTTGCAAAAGAAGGTATTGACTGAGCGTTCACCCCCCTGTAGGTGACACGCAGTGGCCTCTAGTGGTGCATCAAGGCATAGCCAATGTCACAAAAGAAAAGGCTGAAATGCCGGGTGGAGAGCGAGAATAAGAGGAGAGATCAGAGTGGCAAAGGAGCTGGTTTGTCTTTATCCACCAACTCCAGAACAAAGCATATCTTTCTAGAATTGATAATGGTTGCAGGCAGCAATATCTATGTGAATTTTTCGGTTTGTTTTTTTTTTCCTTTTATATTTTTTTCCTCTATGATGCGTTTGTTTTCTCCTTCATGCCAGTGCCTCACAGTCCTACAGGCAGGATAGGACACAAAGGGAAGCAAAAAAGGAGGAGGCGTACCCTTAGGGAGAGTAGCATCTTAAGGCAGAGTAATCTAAGTAGAGCACTAAAGGCAAAGAAAATATAATTATTTCATTCTCTGTGGCTTTAGCTTAAAAAAATCCCCTTGGATATCAGGGAACACTTGATAGTCTCTATGATAAAAAAATTTATATATGAGAATGTTCTGTAAATAAACTGCTTATTTTTTTTCTCCTTTAACCAAAATTTTTAGGTGGCTCATGTAGGAATCTGGAAAGAACCGAAAACCTCAGCATTTCCTCTCGCTTCCTTTCCCAGTCCCCGGCACTCAGGTATGGCTCTGCTTGTTTTGAGTGTTTCTTGTCTGTCTATTTATACTAATATGAGCAGGTCCCATGCTAGGTTCTGGGTGAAAATAGTTGAACAAACTTCTGGCTTTGGTGTGCCTAGGCACAGCAAAGTGTTAGCACAGCACCTGGCAGGCTGTTTGCACACTCTTGTGATTTGGGCAGGTTATCCTGGATCACTTTAGCTGTTCTATTTATTCTGATGTAACACTATTGTTTTTTATTTTTCCTCTTTCAACAATGTGCTTCATTGTTTCCTGATTAATGTATTGGTTGATTAAGTTGGAGGAATTACTAATAATCTAATTTACTCTTCACTGTTTATGCTCTTTTTATTCTTTTGCATTTCATTCAGCTTGGACGATGAAAGTAGATTTGTCAACTTTTCCTTTGTTTTACAGTCCTTTCTTACTCAGCTTTGTTTCTTGGTCCCATGCCTTCACAGGGTGTTCTAGTGTCTCACACAAAGCCCCACGTGGTGTTATGTTTCCAAAAACCCCTCAACCCTATAGCACTCCAAAAGGCCTCTGCAAGCTGTTTTCCTTGTTACTAAAAAAAAAATCCCAACAACAAAACAAATAAATTTTAAAAAAATTAAAAATTAGGTCAATGCTTTTATTGATTTGGGTTCATAAATGTTTAAAACAAACAAATACTCCTGTATTCCTCTAAAATGACAATTTGGAATCTTAGCTCAAAGGAATTTCATTGTATAGGACTAAGCAGATTTGAATACATCTTCTAAGTTCACCAGCTTCAGCATGGTAGGGAAATTTGTTTATTATTGCTGTATTCAGCTGCTGTTGCTGCTGTCAGGAGTGCCTCTCAGTCTGTCTCATGTATATTTGGGAAGAAAGCCAATGGTTAGCTATTGTGTAAGCTTCTGAGAGTTGCAATGATAAGTGAAGGAAGTCACTGGTGCTCTAGAGATGTAACAAGGGAGGTAGTTTTTGATTATGAAAACCTCTGGGCTTTTAATCTGTTCAGCTGTTTAAACATGCCAGATCGGAAGTTGCCTCCTTTCTGAAGTAAGCCCACTGTGTTTGTCTGGAGTGGAGAGGAAGAGAAAATTAAGTGTTCCTCTTGAAGATACTGACCAGCTTTCCTAGTCATTATGCTTTCATAATGGTAGGAAAGCATATTTACTTCCTCTTAGGGTTATCTTAGAATTGAAAAGATTTAAATTTTAGTAAGGTGAGCTGAGAGAAGAGACCTGACTTTGCCCAGTCTTTCCTATGCCTGGAATTTTTCCTTCTCTTTTGTCTTCACTTTTTACGGTGTCCTCCCTGGAAACAGCAACCCAATGCTATCTGTGATTGTACAGTCTGTAGTCAAATGCCTGAAGACCAGAGCTTGCAGGGTTTAGTAGAATTAAGTGGTAACAGCTTAGGGCATTTTTGACTCCAGAAAGTCCAGACAGGGAGGGGCTTTTTATTCCACAGAAACTTAATGCATGTTCCTGTCTATCAAGGGAACATTGTTTTAACTGGGGTTTCTTTATTCTGTTCTTTAGACGATTGTCACTCTCTTCATCAAATCTGACACTGGATTCAAAACCCATCGAGCCACCAACCCAGACCAGTCAGTTTGCACCAAACCTGTTGAAAAATGACAGCAGCCATCCTGGTGATGCATCGGAGAACAGCCAGCTCCTAGAGAATATAAATTCAAATCGAACTATTTACATGCAGAAAAAACGCAGATCAGCTTTGGAGACCAGCAGAGTTGGTATGGCCCCTGGACGGGTTATTGCCTCCTTTCCAGAAGGCCCTGTGAATGCAGTCATGAGAAAGGCACAGTCGGTGCATGACCTCGTGCATGAGGGTAAGGACACACATTGGAATGATGGTATGAACCTGAGAATGAAACGGGGACGTCTGAGAGGAGGACTTAAATTAAGCTTGTCTTTCTGCATTCTGAGCTACAGGCTTTACATGTCTTCTAAGTCCTAGCCTGTCAAGGCTAAATATTTTTAATATTATTAATTAAAATATTATTTAATATTTTTAATTTGTAATGCAGATGCTGGTCTTCTAATTATCAGTCTCTGATATTTGTTTGGCATCTCTGGGAGGAGCACTTGCAAGGGTGAAATGAAGTAGCTGCAAAAATATTCTCTCTTGCTATGGGTGGTTGCTCCAAGCTAAGACTGAAGCTCCCCAGGGTGGGGAGGAGAGAAAGAGGAAAGAGACAATAATAAGCAGCTTACTGTATCCATGCCCACTGTGTGAAATAACTCTATTTTTGAAACAATCAATTATATTAATGAATTAAAAAATCCCACCTGATCACCACAACAGCACATACAGGTTTTTGTCTGCTTCCTCTGGCCTCTCACTTAAGAGTCACAGTGGTCCAAGGTCTTCTGACCATACACTTTAAGAACAAATCTGTCTCATGAGGAAAGCAGCATTGTCTGAGCAAGGTGAGGGATGGGAAAAAAAGAAAGCTGTTGAGGCTTGGTGATACTAGCCTGAACTAGTAGTTATGTTTGTACACATCTCACACGGGCTGAGCTGAGCTACATGAAATTCCGATTTAGGAATTCACTGCAGGCTCTTGTCTATTTTTGGTATGTTTATCTGTTTAATTTTTACAGATAAGAGTCCAGGAGTGATATCCTCTGCCAAGCAGCGTCCTCAGACTCTTTTGGTGGTTGAGAAGGATCCCAGACCTAACAATTTCAGGGTATTATCAGCCAGTATGTTGAAGATGGATGGATCTGGTGCTCTGCTGGCCAAAGATGTCAGGGCTGCAAAACCAAAGTCCTACATGAACCCCACAACCAGCTTCCGGGCTAAGATGTCAAGGAGCATATCTGTAGGGGAAAATCTGTATCTTGGTTGCTCCACTGAAATGTTGACTGATGGGAGGACTAGTCCTCCAGTGACAGAGAAGACCCAATCTAGTTCCACACCAGATGCTGAGAAGATTAAGCTGCCAGTGAAAGAAAATGTTCCAGTGAAACCTGCAATCCAGCCAGTTGTAAACTGCTCATCTCCCAAGTCCTTCCACAGCAAGTTGGCATCATCAAACCGAGCACATCTGATTCTTGACATTCCCAAGCCATTGCCTGATAGACCCACACTGGCCTCCTTCTCACCCACTACCAAAACAAAAACCCTGCTTGAGCCACAGTCTCCACAGTCACCTGCTGGGGCCTCTAAAAAGAAACCCTCTTTTACTGAGGTCCGAGCCTCCAAGAGAGAGAATCAAACTGCTGGGTCTCTGGTTCCTGGTAGAGAGATCCCAGCAGGGCTTGCTAAGGAGAGCCCAGTGGATCATCCAGTCTCAAGGACAGATTGCCAGGATGAGCCAGGGGTCACTAGTCTAAAAGTGAGGGAGGTGTCAGAGGGCCAGCACCTAAGGTCTCCTGAGAGCACACTGCCCAGGGGCAGGGAGCGGATCACCGGCATCGCCTGTGTGCTAGACAGCCAACCTGGACTTTGCCCACTAGACCCCATCAGGCCGAGGTCTCCTACGTCTGTAACTGCCTCGGCACAGGTCTCAGGTGTGCATGGATACCCATCTCTTATCTTCCCCCTTCTGTCTCCTGTCTTTGTGAACCGCCTCACGATCCCATCACATTTCTTTACGTCCAGCTTCTGGCCTGTCTCGTCCTGTCTGCACCTGTCTCGTTCCATAAACCATCCCCTCAATGGTGAGACACTTCTTCAATCTAACATCTTTTTCTCAGTCTTTAGTTTCCGTTTCCTCTGGGTCTTATGTCTGACAGTCTTTCTTAGCTGAACGTTTTGTAGATCTCAGAACTGTCACGTTTTTAGTGATTTAGCTGTACAATTACCTCTAAGGGGCTCAAATCTCATTGTGGTCAATGCTGAAAGCTGATATGCTGGGAATCCCCTGGAGTATGTAGGTCACATCCCCCACCCCTGTCTTGGAACGTGTTTGGACCAGCAAATGAAGGTGTGGACGAACATGTGCTAACAGAACCAAGCATGCACAGATAATACTGACAAGTGAAGTTATGCCTGACAGCTCAAACTTTCCTTTGTTAATATGCAGGTGCGCAGGGTCTGAAATGGTTGCATACAATTTTCTCCCATGAGATGAAGCTCATGGAGGTGAGCTCCTTGCTGTAGCTACCTGTGAGACCAAGCAGGTCTTTGTGCTGTTATCACTCTGCTTTGAGGACATGTCTGTAAACTGAATATGCAGTGCATGTGCAGGGTTTGAACATAAAAAATGAATATGTGGGTAAATTTTTGAATTATCTCTAGTCTGGAGAAAAAGGTACAAGATGAAAAATTTTCACCTGCTGAAAACAGCTCTAAGATCTCTTACAGTCCTCAGTTTAAGGTAATTCAGTCAAATGAAAACTAGCAGATAAGTTCAAACTGAAACACAAATCCTGCCCTCCAAGACAGGAAAACCTCCAGTGGCAGAGTCTGTGGCATTTTAGTCCCACATAATCTCTTGAGGTTTTTCTTTTGTGTCACAATCTGAAAGGAAATACACCTTTTTGAGTTGTGCATTAGAAAGCTGGATGTTAACCAGCGTGTACCACTGATAGCTTGTACCTTAAGGGGCTATACAGTTTTTTACCCCTTTTGTTATGTTGTTCTTACTCATATCTGAGAAAGGGTAGCTCTGTAATCCTGTGATCAATTACCTTCTGTGATGTCAGGCTGTTGAACCATTCATTGGCATGGTTAAGCACAATATTTCTGCACCAGAGCATTGCAGAAGGTTTAGTCTGGTTTTGATGCACTGTTGTTTTTCTTTTTGAATTTCTAGAGGCATCAAACACCTTAAGAGTGAAGCACTATTATGTAAAATAGGAAATACAATGTTTTGTCTAAGGGACCTGCAGTTATCATACTGTAGCTGCTCTGAAGAACAGTGAATGCATCTGAAATTTTCAGATACTCCCTCTACAGGGGTGAGGTTTCTTCCACCACCAGATGCAGCCTGAAGCTGTGGAATCATATTCTACAGCAGAATTGTAGTTGTCTGTACTCTTCAGGCTGAGTTTTCTCTTCTAGAATTGCAAATCAGACTATGTAGCAAATAGTTTTTGATCATTTTGCAGAATTAACACAGGTAGCACAGAGAAAGAGCAAGGTTTTTTTAAGTATTGAATTTTTTTTTTTTTTTGACAACTCACAAGACATAGCACACTGACAGAATATTTAACAGCATCCTTTAGTGAGTTAGTGATATTGCACTGTGGATCCCAATGGGTTTTTTCCTCAGTAGGCAGCTGTCAGCCTTAAGCTTCTTGCAGACCAGATTTCCCAAATTTTAATGGTAGATGCTGGAAAAGCTGTTTAGATCCAAGTTGACTATCTCTGTGAACAACTTACTGTGGCTTCTGGGAATCACAACGTGGCAGTTTAGATCAAAACTGTAGGGTTGGTAGAGACTTATTCTGCTTCTGACTTGCACTATTACTTTGGGTTTCCACTTAATTTTTCTGTCCTTACATTTCCTACTTGTATAACAGCTGCAAATAAAGAGACTTAATTATTCTTGTTAAAGCATTTTGACATCTACAGTTAAAATTCTGTAGATGTGCTTAATACTGTTGCTGTGTTTAATATTCTCTGCTAGTTTCTGAAGAGCTCTGCTCCACACACCCGAGAGGCAGAAAATGCCTGTTGCTTAAGCATTTATAGTAGGTTTTGTGACCTTTCTCCTGATTGGCACCTCCCAGAGCTGGAGACCAGCATAAAAACAATGATCAGAGGAGAAATCCAGAAATGATCATGAGAAGAAACAGCTGGGTTTCAAACATAAAGAGGGAAGGAGTGGGGCAGGAAGCAAGAATCTTGGATTGCACTGAAGGCCACCCTGCTCAGACTCCATGGGTGATTTAGGATCAAAGAAAGCAGATGGAAGGATTTGTTCATGCCTCTTTGTTCTTTGTAATGTTTTTGGTGGTGTACAAGTAGATGTTTTTCTAGCTATATTTGTTTTTGCATCATCTAGATGTATTCATAAAATTAGCTCAGGTCCTCTCCAGTCTGTTCAAAGATGGTGTTCTTGGAATTACAGAAATTACAGCGCTAATGTGACAAAACTTTTGGGTTTGGGAAACTAAAGAAAGTAGAGTGTCCTTTGTCCAGGCCTTTGCAAATTGAAGATTGTGTTTGCGTGTCTGTGTCTTTGTTCATTGTTTATGTCTAACTCTTGAAAGTGGTTATTGTATAAAGGCTGCAGATCTTCAAATCATGTTTTAGAGATAGTATCTGGTGGGGACAGGCAGAAGATGCTGTCCTTCAGTTGCTTGCTTTTGTTTTTCAGTTTTGGATTATGATGTATTAGCAGTATATGTCATGGGTTGCTCAGCAATGCAATTTTGTTGTGGTTGAGTTTACTTGTCATAACTCTTCTGCACCTCAGAACACTGCAATAATTCAGTGTAATCTGTCATCCTCTGTGCTTTAGTAATACACTGTGCAGAACAATGTGTGAGGGGGAACTTGTAGATTTCTAACTGGGTAGAAGCTTAAGCAGAGGTCATTGGATCAGTTCCTCTTGCCACTGGAAGCCCTCATACAAACATGGCTTTAATTGTAATTGGAAATCAGATGGGTAATCTGTGACTATCTGTGACTGTAACAAAAATGTCCAGTCTGAGGAAAAACATTACTGACTTTGGAGAGTCTAAAGACTGGAAAAACAGGGGTGTTTGAAGCAAGCAGCATGTCTAGTTAGTATGAAGAAAGCCCATACAGAATGTACCTATTTAATAATTTGCCCAAACAAGCCCTAAAAATTGAATGACATGTTGTGTGTGCACAGTCTTTGAGATATGCGTTGAAAAAACTGTTTTCTTACAAACTATGAGGTGGTGGGTAGTGGAGTGTCTGTGCTGTAACTTGTGCTTTTATGTTTTCCTCCCTCCAGAATCGGGCATCAGCATAGAGCAGTGTGAGCACGTGGTGTCCGAGCTCCAGGACAGCATGCGCAGAGCCCTTCACCTTTACCACAGGGTGAGTGACCTCACACTCTAGTACCGTAGCTGGGCTTTACAGCCCAGACATCTTACACAGAATGTAAGTGCTTACTGCCTCAAGGTCTTCTCTTGGCTGTGTGTTCAGTGTCACAAGTTGCCTGCCTGTCCACTTGACAGCACCTTCAACTTGAACCAGGGATGCAGGAGCTCCTGATTTCCAGCTCTTGGATTTTGCAATGGTTTGCTATGGTAGTCTGAGCAAATCAATTAAGTTTTCAGTCTGTTTAGCCCATCTGTAAACTGAAGATAACAGTATGCTCTTTTTCAAAGGGGTGTTAGGGAATTAATTAATGTTTATACAGTGTTTCAGGGATATGAAATATTATAGGAGTTTTGAGTTTTATTTTCCCCATCTGTTCTTTGTCTTTGAATCCTGGGAAAAGGATTAGCAAATGTGGGATACCATGGGAATCCAGCTGTGAGAAGAACATGCAGCCATTCGCCTGTTCCTTTCACCAGAGACCAGCTTAGACCAGAGCTACATGCAGAGCAATATAACAGCTCTTTGTTTCTTTGCTTAGCACTGGTCTGTCAAGTCTCCTGCAGTGAGTGTGAGACTTTGATGGTGAGCATCTGCCACATGGTCCTCTGCAGCTCTGGCCACAGCACTTGTATTAGCTCTCTGACCTTGCTCTGTTCCTGGGGCCAGCTGCATTTGGCAGACGGGAGGGACAGGAGACTGTAGCCCTGTGCTGCAGCTGGGAAACACAGTACCTCCTTAGGCCCACTATAAGGGGAACACTACCCAAAAACGTGCTTCCCATCTCTGTCCTGTTGGAGTAATGCATCTGGATTTTGTGCAGTTAGGGTGCAATTGGAGGCATGTCCTGCTATATATCTAAATGGGCAGTCTCAAATGTTGAAGAAAAGTAGACTTGATTGGCCAGCAAATCTTCATGGCTTCCCTAAAGGGCTAAAATTGCTTACTTGATTCTCTACCTAAATGCCAATGCATTCTTTTTTTTCCCCTCCTCTTTGTTTTCAGGTATTAAATGATATGGAATCTTCTACTGATAAAGCTAAAATAGCAGGCCTCCTGACAGAAACATTCTCCTCAATGAAGAAAGAATTGGACTCTCTGAAGGATGCAGAAGAGCTTCCGAAAGATAAGGAGGAACAGGTGAAGCCACAAGATAAGACTAGCCCACTGAACGAGGGGTGTGGTGCCAATCTACCCAGTCCCAAGAGTCTGGGAGACGAGCAGACACTCGCTTTGTTGGAACAGTACTCGGAGCTATTGCTGCAAGCTGTGGAACGACGCATGGACAAAAAACTCTAAGAGGGGTGGCTTTCAGGTGTTTGTGAATACATAGAAATAATTGCAAGAAGAGGACCACAGAGAGAGCTTCAGACCAATGCTACCATCAGCTGGTCTAGGGCTGGTGGAGATTCCTTTATAAATTGATTTCCTCAGGCTCCAACAACTGACTTGTTCCAATTCTTAGCAATGTGCTGGCCACAGTTTTAATATTTGTTTCCTAATGGTCTTCAACTTCCTGTCTCTAAACAAAGTCTTGAAGGTGGAGTTTGGAGAAATTGCCTTGAAATTTTTTCATAGCCAGGAGGTCAGGATGTTTGACACCTAAAAATACAAAGAAAATCCAGTTTATATAAGAAATTCTGAATTTCTGACTAAAAGCAAAGGAGTCCATGTGAAGCCAATCCCTTCCTCTCCAAGACTTCATGAGAATCAAGAATCAGACTTTTAATGGGTTTATTTATTAATTTATTTCTCTTGACTGTTGCTCTGTGCCACGTTTGTGGCTCTTATCTTTGTCCTTTAAAAAAACTGTCAATCCCTTTGCCATATCCCAGCGAGAAACAATCTCTGTATTATAAATCCCCAACAGGGAGACAGGCTGGAGTGTCTGTGCAATTAATGAACTGTTCTCTGCTTAGGTCTTGTCTTGCTGTTCTTGCTTTTCCTGCCTTAGTTTTGTTCCCTGCAGTAATCCTGCTGTTGTTATGACAACCCTGTCTGCTTTCCTATTGTGTCAAGACAGTCCCCACACTATTTTAGCTGCATTCACCTCCAGGGAAAGGCTCTGTATCCCTTGGGCCATGCTTTGGAGATTACTGTATGAATTCATTAGTGGTATTTTTAATCTGGAATTTGAATGCTTCAGACCGGGTTTTCTGCAGACGTTTTAAAAATTGGATTTAAATACAATACAAAAGTTTGTTTCAGCCACCTTTCATGATTAGGAATTGGATATTGACTTTGATGTTGTTATGATTTATTTGTGGAGAAGTGACAGGGAAAAGCTGGTTTCCATTTCTTACAATGTAACTCTGGATTTGAGAGATCTCCAGTGCCATGGCTGATCTGTGTCATTTGTTCATTTCACTGTGATAGGAAAATGTTTTCTCTTTACCTTTTTTTGAAAACAGAATATTTACATCCCAAGAAAGCTGGGATTCTGTTACCTTTTGTAAAGCTATTTCAAATCCCCTCAGAAAATTATTTCCTAAGAACTTCAAATGAGATGTTTTGGGGTGTGATTACCACAATCCTGCCTCTAGCCTCTTTGCTTTTAATGAATTTCTGGTCTGAGAAACAGAATCTTCTCTTCTTGCATTTGTATGTGCAATATTCTTCTTGTCCTGTGGAACTTCTCTAAACCCATGCTAGTTTGTGTCTGTTGTGGTTTAAGATTGTCCAGTGATATTTTTTAGGTCAATGATATAAGCTAAGAAAAAAAATTTTAAACCAATGAAATTCTTCAGCACCTTCCCCCTTATTCCTACTCCTTTCAACAATAGGGGAAAAGACACAAAGTATTTATTTCTGCCATCTCCAGTCTGTCTTGCATTTATTTTAAGGCAGAGCAATGTAATCCCAGTTTGTAAAACTAGTGCAAGCAGCAAGAATTTGGTGGGAGAGACACTGCTAGCATCTGTGGAAGTCAGTCAGAGGCAGCCAGACTGCATCACTTGGTCACAGAGGTTACAGGGTGGAAGCAGTTTTCTTTCATTTTACTGTCCTGGCTGCTGTCTCTCTGAAACCCTGTGGCACTTGGAAATGCGATCTGTTGACTTCTCTGTCTTTCTGTGACTGCAGTTCTGCAGTGCAGCCTTTTTTCTGCTGGTCTGGCCAGACTGGCATAGGACAACCTGTTTCTCCTGAGTAACTCTAGGGCTGAATAATCTGCAGTTCTGTCACTCCCCTAACAGGTTTGCTGCCTGATCACTGCCGAGTGCTTCAGGACATGGCAGTATGGGGAACACTTTGAGAGCTTTCCAGCTGCTTCTGCCTGTAATTGCAATCTGCCTAATTATGTTTAAGGTGTCCTTGCTAACTTTTCCTTCCATGGGCTTGTACTGAAACTTTAAAGGGGTTATTTTCTAGTCTTGTCTCTGCACTGTGTTGTGCTGAATCAGCTGGTGTGCTCAGTCCCATGGGCAGCTTCTCTTGCACAGACAGGTTTTGCAAAGGAAGGCAAGTTGGAAACCAGAGAGAAAATTTCTGGCAGGTTCTCTGAGTGAAAAGGTGAGCTGGAGATGCTGCAAGTGGAATGTGTGATAACAGTCACGTTGGGTCTGGGAGTTAGTGTGGGTCAAGCTTGCTTCTGAGGTGACCGGTTCCTCCACTTTCAGACTGTGAACGTATGTCCTAGTACACAGGAAATTTCTTGCTCTACTGGGGCCACAAGACACTCAGGAAAATAGCAGTTCCTTGAACCCAGGTATATTTTGGTACTGTGATAATGGTTTGAGGGTCCTTTATATTACTTCCTTGTGCAATTTTATACCATTTTATTATTTAAACATTGAGGTAGTGACAAAAAGGTGAGAGATGATACAGAGGAGCCAGTGGCGAGAATGAAATTGCCATGAAGGTAAAGGGCAACAACCAGCAAAGCTGGCATAGAGGTATGAAACAAAGCTCCTTGGAAATGAGTTGTGTGAAGTAGATCTGATTTTTAAGTTGATCAGAGTGGTTTTGTTTCTTGGAATGGATTTTACTTGGGGTCATGACTGTATACAGGAAACCAGAGGTAAAATCTGATCAGAATGATGGCAAGAAAAGTGTTGGGCAAGTAGATCAGTTGGAGAATGGTTGTGTAGTTTAAAATAAATTTAGAATAGTATATGTAGGAGACTCAGGAAAACAGAGTAGAAGTAGAGATGGTCTTGGTCTGAAGAACACCATTTGGCCAATACCTGTGAATGATACAATACCAAAAGGCTTCAGGAAAGTAGATATAGGACTTGGAGATGGTGATCTGTAATTGAAGGATGAATTGGAAGGAGTTTGTTTTTAAATATGTTCTATGAGCCTCTTGCTTCTTCTCTTGCTGCTCTCTAAGCAACTATTTTTTTTCTTAAATGGCAAAGTCATGAGCTGCTTGTTCAAGGCTTTGATGTTTTGAATTGATTAGAAGCCCAGTAGACACTGGTGCCCAACTTTGTTGCTGAGAAGGGTGAGAAGATAGTGTTGCTCTTTATAATTTAAGACTGATCCAACTAATTCTTCCCTCCCAACTTCCTATTGCTGGCAGTAGGAAATATTACTAAAACCTCTACAGAACAAAAAGAGCATAAATGCATTGCATTTGCACCTTGTGAACATGTTTCATTGCAGGCTGTCCATTGGGCCAGGTAAAGAAATAATGAATGGTAACTGCTTGGGAAGTGAAGAGGCTTGTCAGAGGAAGTAATAAATTTGAGTCTATCCCTCTTAATGGTTTGCAGTCCCTCTAACTGGTTTGTGTGGGTGTTAGCAGAGGCACCTGCACAGCAAAATACCTATATTAAGATATTTGTTTAACATAAAGCCTGAAAAAATAATTTGGACCTACCTATCCTCTTTATATATATTTTCCTCCCTTCAACCCAACATTCCTGGTCAAAATGAAAAGTTTTAGGTTTCTTTTCCATCTTGCAAATTGTACTGCTTTGCTTGTGGAACCCCTCCATTTGTTTAAGGGCTCCCTTGAACTGGGACAGTAGGAAGGGCTGCAACCTGAAAGGGCAGCAAACTATTGTATTTCCTGCTGCAGACAGGTAACACCTTCCTCCTCCCCATCCCTCAGCAGCACCCAGGAGCTGTGTGTATGGGAGTCCACCTTTCTTCCACCTTCACTCTCAGGTTGTCCTCTCCTTTCCATGCGACCTTCCAGGTGATGACTGGGGCATGGCCTTACAGCAGCCCCCTCCCCAGACTACCCGTTTTGCAAACTTCATCAGGACTCAGAGGAATTGGGACGTTTCTTTCTGGGAGTAGAAACATACCTACTTAATTTTTTAAAAAGAACGGATATGTATATAATTATATATAAGAAAGAAAAAATGAAATGCAGGTATTTAAACACCCTTGGTCAAAATTCATGCATGTATACAGTGTCTTCCCCCCAGCTCGTTGGATGTGTAGCATCCAGGACACTAAATGACAAAAACCTCATTGAAATGATAGACAGGTCTTCTAGTAGCCCCCCGAGAGAGCAGGTGGTTCCTTGTCTGGTAAGTCCGGCGTGTCCCATGTTTCAGGTCGTGCGTGTGAATGACACGGGGCGGCTGGGGCTGTGTCCGTGTCACTCGGGGGACACGCGCGGGGCAGCCGCGTTTGGAACAAGCCATGTCCGCCCCGCGCTCCGGGCAGGCACCTCCTCACCCCTGTTCCCCCCTTCCTGCACTGCCCTTTTCCTTCACTCCTTTAAAACATAAAAAACCCCTTCCTGCTTTATTTATAAATGCGTGTTTTTATACTTTTGGCTTTAGGTAAAGTAAAATAATACATCGTCCTTTTTTTTAATTATTATTTGGGAAAAGAATTAAAAATTCCGTTTATTGAGGTTTTTTTTTGTTTGGTTGGGGTTTTTTT
>VXBB01014817.1:266916-301290 GCA_013399915.1 Illadopsis cleaveri
AGCGGCGTGGGGCGATCGGCGGCACCCACTGTGCTGCCGGCATGATGGTTCCGAGGTCAAGGTGAAGCAGAAAGGCCGCCGCAAAAAGAAAGCGAAATTCCAGAAAACGGTCCTTTAATGGTTGTTTCTCTGGGTATAAAGCAGCAAAACAAAATACTATTCCAGTTTCCAAAAAATCATCCTGTGGTATCACCTCTCTGTGGGAGGTGCGCTTCCTGTAGCACAGGCATTTATCCCTTTATCCTCAGGCGCTGGCCTGAGGTTTGCCTCTGGCTCTGAAACCCCGCTAACACTCTCTGGGTTTTAACAGAGGGATTCTGGATCCATGGGGGGCACTGGTTGGTGTCAGCGTGGTGAGGCGCGTGAAGGCGGTGTGCCGGCAGGGGTGCTTCTCCCGGGACGCTGAGTAACAGTTTGTCATTTGCCTGCACAGAGCTGGGCTGGCCGGAGTCTGTGCCCTACCTTGACAGGCCGCCGTCCCCGCTGGAGTTTTATCGAGAGTGGGTGAGTCCGAATAAACCCTGTATAATCCGCAACGCCATCAGCCACTGGCCGGCCCTGAAGAAATGGACCTCAGTGTACCTCAGGTAAGAGCGAGCTGTGGAGCAGGGCTGGTGTTTAACTTCAGGTGACCTCACTAAAACCCCTTTGCTTAATCTTTGCTGTTGTTTGTAAGATTAGCTCAGATTCCTTCCTGGTTCTTTGTGAAGGTGTTGAGTCTTCCGAAGATCAGGTGTAACTGTCTTCCTTGCACACATACTGCCCTACTGGTTCCAATGCAGCCAGGAGAGGTGGGTGTTTTGGCTGTGTGCAGCCAATAGACTCAGGCTATTGACACCCACCCATCTGGAGCAGGACTGTAATGCTGTAAGAACAGACTGACTTGTTCGTGACTGAGCACACCTTGTCTTCTTTAAAAAACTAAATGCTGAGTATTTTAACAATGACTGAAATTTTAAAGAAAAGTCCTTCTTTAAGAGAGGATTTATGGTTAGACCTAAAATCTGTGGGTAAGATCTAATTCTGTGGGGGTTTAAGCTAAATATCATATGGAACTGTTATCCTCATAGGGTGTTGTATCTATCAGTTTCTGTTCACCCCTTCTCCCTGCTCAGTTACTTTTGAACACGTGAACCCCTGGATTTGGCTGAGTTGAATGGCCACAATAATATCAAGCTCTGTCATGACTGGTGAAAAGAAGTGGCTGAAGAGGACCCTCTGTCTGCACAGAGCCAAAAGGAGCTCCTTTGTGAATTGTCCTGTTAGGCGAGAATTCATAGAGGAAAAATAAACTAGACTTGCCTTGACTGCAGTGAGCAACTGCAGCAGAATGCCAGAGTCCTTACCAGACAGCAGAAAAGCTAATCTAGAGACACCCATCCATGGAAAGACAGGCATCTTATTTTTGCAGCCCTTGAAACATGGTTTTAAAATAATCAGTATGTAATACATGAGCTAATTGCAGGCCTGGATATAAACCTTTGATTTGTTTTGCAGGGAGGTGGTAGGTCCCAAGGTGGTGAGTGTGGCAGTGACACCAAATGGTTATGCAGATGCAGTGTTTCAGGACCGTTTTGTCATGCCAGAGGAGCACAAAATGCCTTTCAAAGACTTTTTGGACATTGTGGAGAAGAAAGTGACTTCTCCCAACGTATTCTATGTGCAGAAGCAGTGTTCAAACCTCACTGAGGAGTTCCCTGAACTTGTCTGTGATGTGCAGCCTGACATACCATGGATGAGTGAGGCACTGGGTAAACCCTCCATTCCTCATGTATTCAGTAGATATTTTGCATGGAGTTTTAAAACAATCACACTAGGTGAATGCTTGTTCTCTTTCTGAATGCCACAGCTCAGTTTGGTTTCATCCTCTTAGAATGCAGAAGTGGTAAAATACCTAATAGAGTAATACAAGTTTTGGGGTTGGATTACTCTGAAATCAGTACCTCTGTTGTGTATTGGGATCCTCACAACTGAAAAAATGTCGTGTAACACTTCTTTACATTTAGTGGCTTTTCTTTGATCTAGAGTCATGTTTTGGCTCAGTGTTTGCAGTGTAGAAAGAGGGTGCTGTTGTTCACAGCGTGCTATTTGCAGTGAAATCTGTCACAGTTATGAAGGAAGTTATAGGACAGAATTTGACAGAAAATTATTTGAAATGTTTTTTAAAATGACAATTTTTTTGTTGTTGTTATCATATCTCTTTTCCCTAATCATACAGGGAAGAAGCCTGATGCTGTGAATTTCTGGCTTGGGGAGTCAGCTGCTGTGACATCTTGTACGTATCCTATGGCACTGTAAATCTTCTGGTGATTTCAGCACGAGTTTAAGCTGGCTTGTTTTGAGTTAGTGGCTCAGGAGAATGATGTGGTTTTTCTGACAAGGCAGTTCTATTTCAACATGCTTTTTTTGCATTCTTTATTCTGCCCTTCTGCAGCCTTCTGCTGCTGTGTCTCTGGGTGCATTTACCTGGCATTGCGTCGGGCAAGGCACTGACAATTTGCTTCATTGAATGTATTTGCTACAGCATGATATTGTGACTTTCCCACTGGCCACAAGAGGAAGAAGCAATCTGATAATAATAGGCAAAGATGATACTTTCAGTTTACTGTGGTTTCTGCTGCACAGAAGGAAATAGCTATGATTTTCTGGTTTTCTTCATATTTCTTTCTTTTTTTTTTCTCAATCCTAGTACATAAAGATCATTATGAGAACTTGTACTGTGTGGTATCTGGAGAGAAATATTTTCTACTGCATCCACCAAGTGACCGTCCCTTCATCCCATACGGTACATCACTTTGCCACACAATGTGTCTGAAGGTTGGAAGGAGGACAGACTAAAACACTGAAAGATGTGAAAAAAAAGGAAGCAGTGGTAACATTTTGATGTTTATGCAGTGTTACAGTTTCCAGTGTGAACAGAAATTTCTTCTATTTCATGCTGCTGGTAGTTTGTAATACAAATGTTACTCTGAGGCCAGGTTTTCCAGTCCAGTAAAGTAATACGCTCATTGATTCACATCTTGAGTCTTGTGTCCTGTTCTGGGCCACTCAATTTGGGTAGGACATTTAGATGCTGAAGCGAGTCTAGAGAAGGATATTAAATCTGGTGAAGGTTCCAGAAGGTAATTCCTGTGAGGAGCAGCTGAGTGAGCTGGGGTTGTTTAGCCTGGAGAAAAAGAGACCCAGGGGGATCTTACCACTCTCTAGAACTCCCTGAAAGGAGGTTGTACCCAGGTGAGATCAGGCTCTTTTCCCAGGCAACCAGTGACAGAAGGAGAGGTAATGGTCTCAAGTTGTGCCCAGGAGAGGTTTAGATTGGACATTGGGAGGAATTTCCTCACATAAAGGGTGATTAGATATTGAAATGGACTGCCCAGGGATGCGATGGAGGCATGTGCCTGGAGGTGATTAAGGAAAGACTGTATGTGGCACTTAGTGCCATGGTTTAGTTGACAAGTCACTTGTTCAGTCATAGCTTGCACTTGATGATCTCAGGTGATCTCAGGTCTCATCTCTTGATGTCTTTTCCAACCTAATTGATTCTGTGATACTCATGGCAATCTCTTCAGCTTTAGAATATTAAATTTTTAAAGTATTTTCTCAGTGTTGTAGCATGTCATCTTTGATGTTTTAGAGGTTTGGATTCTACCTGCTTTTCTCTAGGAAGAAAAAGCCAGTAAGCTAAAAAATTAGTTGTGTTTTAATGGAATATTCAAGCTACTAATTGAATCTCTGAGATTCAGAAAACCAGAAAGATTCTTGTGGCAGCAGTGTTTCGCACTGCCTGTTTCCTGTTTCTTTATGTTGCTTTCCTATGTGCACAGCAGTAGCTTTTGTTGCAGTGTCCTCTAGAAGATGGGCAGCTTAACTTTGTCTCATAAAACTTAATTTTCCCATTCCTTGACCTTCAAACCATCATATCAAGTGAATGCAGAGTGCTCTATGACACAAATATAGTTTGCTAGACATGTACTGCTACAATATTTTGTTTATACTGTTCTTACTTTGTTCACAATGTTGAAGTCATAGAATCAAAGAATGGTTTGGGTTGGAAGGGACCTTGAAGATCATTGAGTCAATGCCCCTGCTATTCAATAGACCAAATTGCTCAAAGCTCCATCCAGCCTGACCTTGAACACTTCCAGGGACAAGGCATCCACAACTTCTCTGGGCAACCTGTTCCAGTGCCTCATGACCCTTACTGTTAAAAAATTCTTCCTTCTTCCTAAATGTACCCTGTCACAGTTTGATACCATTAACTCTTGTCCTGGCCTTGGTAAAAGGTCCTTCTCTGCCTTTCTTATAAGCCCCTTTTAGGTACTGGAAGGCCACAATGAGGTTTCCCCAGCACCCTCTCTTCTCCAGGCTGAACAACCCCATCTCCTCAACCTTTCTTGGACTGGTGGTGTTGTATGTATGTGAATGTATGACATATATGTAACACATATATGCATATATGTATTATAGGAGTCCTACTTTGTAAAATAAGTTCCTGTCAAAGCACAGAATACAGATAATGCTTACATTTCATAGTGTGTAATAAAAAGAAAATTCCATCTTTTTGAGCATTAGGTTAACTAATGGAGAGAAACTCTCTCCAGGGAGGGCTTAGAAAGCCACATGTGCTGAAACAATGAAAGAAAAGCAACCAGCAGTGTCTGAAACAGTTGATGAGCCCTGTTAATTAAAATTAGAAGTGAAAGGCTGGCCACAAGCCACTAGTAATTCTTGTGAGTGTTTCTTTGGTAGACTGACCCTAAGACGAAGCACCCAACTACAGAATGATGTGTAAATCAGGGGTGCATTTATGCCTTCTGAAAAGGAAAGAAGACAGTTACTCGAATAAAATAGGACTGGGAATACAAATGGGCTTGGAGGAGAATAATTATTATTCAGACTGACTAAAAAAAAGTATATTAAGAAACGATAAAATTTGAAATGGAAAAAGGGAAGGATAATGAGTACAGTAAGTTGAAAATGATTTTGTCATAATTTTTCTTGGTGAAAGTGTGACATGTACTGCCATCAGGTTCTCTGAATTGTGCAATTTAATTCTTTCTCTGGTTCAGAGCTCTATCAGCCAGCCACCTACCATGTATCAGAAGATGGTTCATTTGAAATTGTGGATGAGAAGACTGCAGAGAAGGTAAAGAGTTTATGAAGAATGCAGTTAATACAGTAGGGAGAGTTTGGTGCATTCCTGAGCCCTCAAACTAAGCATATTGATTGATATTTAGAAATCCTTCATTACTGGAAAGCGAATGCCCAGATATTTCCCTTGTATTTTACTATTTGCAAAGGATACCCAGCTTCCAGAAAAATCTTTTACTGCACACCTGAAACCATTAATATCATAAAGTGTTGCTTTGCACCAGACTTGAATAGATCCACTAAAGAACATTTGAATGCATCAACAATAAAGGAATTGATTTCATTATGCCTGAAATAGGCCCCTCTACATTAACTTTCTTTTGGCCCTCTACTCAGGTCCACAGTAGTATCACCCTGTGCAATAAAACATACCTGTCGAAATGAGTAAGTTGTGTTTTCTTAGTAGTAGCAAATATTTATCTGATTAAAATAAATAAGATCTGGAGGCACTTTAAAGATATCAGTATCTTCTTAATCCCTTGCCTTTTGCCTCTGCAAAGTGTGAGTAATATTACGACAGAACTTGAACTGGGGCTTGTTCTCTGTTTCCAGAGTGGTGCTCATGGAATCTCATTCCTGTAATTCAGCAGGGTTGGAATGCTGAGGTTTATAATTCTGTAGGGCAGGGAAAGAATTAGTGCAGGCAAGAGGGACTTCCCAGCAGGGAAGGGTGTATTAGCTGCTTGGAGTAAAAATTACACCAAGAGCTAAAGAAAAAGAAATCAATTTCTAAAAAGAGTGGTGCAGATAAAGTATTTAAGTACTGAATGTAGGAGGAACAAGCAACTTAAGGGGCTAGAGGTGTCTTGAAAGCATGCCAAGAGACTGCAATTTCATGGATGACATTTATTGCCTTTTCACTAATTAGAAATGCATCACCGAAGGAGGCACATCTTTGCATCCTTGACCTATTCCCAGTTGAATGTGGAAAGCTGTGTAGCTGTACGTGTTTTCCTAGACAAAGTACATGTTTTGTAACCTAGTGAGTTTGATTATCAGTTGTTTTCCTGGGAGTTTTCTGAAATTTTTTGCCAGGGTCGGTACCATATACACACTCTTTTGCCTTTAGGTGCCCTGGATCCCTCTGGACCCCTTGAACCCAGATCTAGAACTGTATCCAGAGTATGCTCAGGCAAAACCTTTGCAGTGTACAGTGAAAGCTGGTGAGATGTTATATCTGCCTTCTCTCTGGTTCCATCATGTTCAGCAATCCCATGGCTGTATTGCAGGTAAAATAGACAGTATTTCCAGATACATTTTTGAACTGTGGTGGGTGTGCAGATAGATATCTCACAGCAAAGCATCAGTGGGAGCAAAGTTCCTTTAAGATTATCTGCCTCTTTGCAGGAGGGAATAACAATCTTGACAAATCCCATGAGGCTGCCTCCTTGCAGCCTGTTTAGCTTATAATTCACAGCTTTGTCAACACAACATGGAAGATACTGTTTTCTTATGAGCTGAAATATGCTCTGACCCAGTCTCTTGCCTTGCTAATAAGGTTGTGTTTGTGTTACTGTTCCCCTGCACTTACCAAAAGTCGTCATCGCTTTCTTTGTAGGATTTACCATCATCTCTCTATCTCTTTTTTTTCTTCTGTCCCCAAATGAATTCCAGAATTTCTAGCTTTGCTTATTTGGTACATGTAGAGGGGTGGGGATGGTGCAAAGTATTATTGTTATGTAGTGCAAGTTTTGCAAGGTTTGAGGAAGAGATTTTTGCTGGAATTTTTGCTTGCCGTTTGTTTGGAATAATCCTGATAACGCTGGTCAAGGAAAAAGTATTTTGAACAGTGTAACATTAATATTTGTATAACACTGCAAATATTGCAAGCCCTTTTTTCCGTTCTTGTGATTCTGTGATAAAACAACAATCTAGCAGTAAAGCAGTAATTCTGATTCATTTTTCCCAGTGCTGTTGCATCAATCCTTAAAGATTTTTTTTTAAAGTAGAGTTGCTTCCAGCTGCAAGCCCCTGGCCACTTTTTTCTTCTCTGTTTAGCAGAAATATCAGAGACTTTGAGTTTATTTGTCCTTTAGTCTGTTAACTGCAATACAGTCTGTATACACTCGAAAAATCAATATTCTCTGGGTCTGGTCCAGTGAATATCTGAAGCTAGAGCATATCCTCCTCCAAGAAGCATTAGTACAATATTACAGGGTATGGCTTCATTTTCCTAGGAGACATACCCCAAAATTAGCAAGAGAAGCAGAATTAAAGCACTGTCTAATTGATGACCACTGTGAAGTCGTGGTGAATTTGCCATCATTTGTACAGGAAGAGAGGTTCCTATCCAGATGTTAAACTTTGCAGCTTGGTATTTTTTGTCTAAATAGAAGCATACTTTTTCTCTTCCTAAGCATTTTGCCATCTTCTGCTCCAATGAATCTCCAGTATAGATTCTGAAGTTGGTTTGGGTTAAGATAGAGTTGCATTGGCAGCACTAATGAAGAACTCCATTGTTTGCTTGTTTTACTTTTAGCTGTAGTCAGAGATTTGCTCATTTCAAAGCTCAGTAAGTAATAAGGAAAAGCCTGTACTTACTGAACTGTGTAAAACAGTCTATGAACACATTTGTAAATCATTACATTCTAGCCTTAAAATGTTTTCTCTTTTTTTGTCTCCTCAGTGAATTATTGGTATGACATGGAATATGACATTAAGTACAGCTATTATCAGCTACTAGATTGTCTCACAAAAACTGTGAAAATGCTATAGCAGAGGTGGGAGACTCGAGCTTGTGATGTCTGTTTCTGATGTGATTCAATCATCAGCATCTGTGACTGGAGTACAAACATGATTCCCCAAAAAGAACTGAACATTAAATTATGGTCAACAACACCTGCTGAATACGTCATGGCTATTTTTCTTGATTTCAGAGTCCAGAACAATCAGCCAGATTTTTTGGCTCATAAGTAGAGCTTTGATAATTGGATTTTTAAGCCTTTGCATGTTGCCTCGGTGATGGTGAGCAAAATAAAATGTGAAGGGAGACAATCCAGGTTTTGAAAATCCCAAAACGGAAGCCCTGACTGTTTGTTCAGACCTACAGATTGTTTTCATAACAACCCAAGTGGACAAGGAAGGATCTGCTCTATGCATCAGGGTGCAACAGTCCAATGTATGCATTCTGCTTAAGGCAAAAGTCTGTCCTGTTGTAATTCTCTAAGTTCAGTGGCTGTGGTGTTTTGATGGTGAGAAACTACAACTTCTGCAATAAATAGGTCAGTTTAAAGCTTATTTCTGTACTAATTTATTTTTTTCCCAAGTAATCAATAGCTGAAGGACATTTAGGAGGACATGCAAAAGTCTATGTTGGCTATTTTCCAGTAAAAAGCTACACGTTTTTATTGCTGTTTTTTATTTCTTTTCACCATTGTATTTAAAAACAGCTGCATTCTCTTGCATCCTGAGGGATGGTTTTAGAGTTGCTCTGCTAGATCTGCAATCAATCTGTGTATCTGTGGTCTCATGGCATGAGGTGTGATTCTGTAGCATGTAAGCTCATTGATTGTTCCATTCCTTTGCCATTAATTGCTGCTTAGTTCATGGTCAGGCAAGCTGGTTGAACCAGGAGTGCAGTTCAAACAGTCATAATTCCCATTTGTATTTCCACAGAATGGCATGAGACTACTCACATGTCTGAGACCCCCAGGGTAGGACTAGAAGGCTATTCACAAACATTGCAAAAATAGTATCATTGTTTATGAAAACTAAAAGCTGGTGTTTATTGTCAAATGTTCCTTAGAAACATTATCAACGTGGGGGAAATTAATTACTGGGAAGAAAAATATAGTAATTGTTTGACTGAAAACTAAAAGCTGGTGTTTATTGTCAAATGTTCCTTAGAAACATTATCAACGTGGGGGAAATTAATTACTGGGAAGAAAAATATAGTAATTGTTTGACTTTTTCTGTTTCTTTTCCTTTTTCAAAGAAACATGGGTATAGCATAAAGTTTCATTTTAACTTGTGTGCTTACCTAAAAATTGCAGAAAGCTTGAGAGGGATCAAGAGCAGGCTTTGTTTCGTGGCTAGATTAAGATGTCATGCTACTTGGGCTTTCCAGATTGTTTGTGTTTTTTGTGCCCTGGCAAAGGCTCCCAAGCCCGTTCTGCCGTCACATCTGGAATTTCCTGCAGCTGGGGGGCTCAGCAATTTGGATATCTCTTTTTGCTGCTTTGGGGTTTTTAATTTAGCCTCTCTCTGTAATCAAAAGTAAAAGCACTCGCCAAGAACAAGTGACAGCTTGTGCCCGTGCAAGTGGCCGGTGCCACCGTGGCACCCGAGCCGGAGAGTCTGGAGGGAGGCGTGCTCTGAACTACGTCTCCCAGCAGCCCGTGCTGGTCGACTGAAGGAAGTGGGTATGATCGTTCCTCCTGGACTTTGAGCAGGGATTTTAATCCCGAGAAGGGACAGGTTGCTGGGGCTCGTGCCTCACGCAGTTCCAGGCGGCCCGTGCCTCGCCCCAGAGAAGGGCCGCGGCTCTCCGTGCAGCCGAGCCGGGATGGCGGCGCGGGTGTCCGTCCTGCCTTCCGGCAGGTGCCTGTTCGATGACCCTGTGCAGATCCGTGTGGCCGGGCTGCAGCCGCGGCAGGCGGTCACCCTCCGAGCCAGCCTGGTGGACGAGAGCGGGGAGCTTTTCCAAGCCCACGCTCTCTACAGGGCTGAGAGCAGCGGGGAGCTGGACCTTAGTCGCTCCCCAGCGCTAGGGGGCAGCTATTTGGGAGTGGAGCCGATGGGGCTGTTCTGGGCTCTGCAGTCCAAAACGCCCTATAAGCGGCTGGCAAAGAGGAACGTCCTGACCCCTTTCTATGTGGACTTGGAAGTGTATGAGGGCCATGGGGACATGAGCCTCTTGCTGGGAAAATGCACCAATGAACGATGGTTTTTAGGAGAGGGGGTGAAGAGGATTTCGGTCAGAGAAGGTCGTCTCAGAGCAACGCTCTTCCTCCCTTCTGGTGAGTTTGAATTCCATTCCGGTTTTCCAGATGTGACTGACACCACATGTTATGCCCCATGGTCCCTGAATGCACTCAGCAACCCAGAGCAAAACCTCAGCTAACACTTCCTTCAGCCTGTGCCTGGTCCAGGCTGAAAAGCAAAGAGGGCCAGGTCTTGCCCGGGCAGAGCAAGAGCCAAGGCAGAGGTATGGTGGTGCAGGGAGGACAGCAATGGTAACACAAGGTGTCTCCTGGTTGTTCTAGTTGAGTGCCTTGACCTTTCCTGCAGCGAGAGCTTTGTCAAAAAGTATATTTATTTCTTAGCTTTTTTGTTTAGCTGACAGGACAGAGAGGCCCCTGGTCCTTGGCAGAGCTGTGATGCGTGACAGTTCTGGCCGTGGAGTGAAGAATGACAAAGCATGGTGGGAGCACTGGACTCAGGCTGCAGCCAGCCTAGGAGGCTGCAGCCAGCCTAGGCTGAAGAACCATGCCCTCAACAGCTGCTACAGATCTTTCTGCAGGTTCTGGACCTGTCTCTCTGTGTCTCTCTTTAGCTAAGAAAAAACCAAAGAAAGAAGTCTCTTCCTGACTGAGCAGCTGGACTGCATGGGATGCTTAGGGAGATGGGAGACAAATGGGAAAATCATGATCTTTAATTAAACAGGTGCCATCTTTTACAACTCTGTACACAGACAGTGCTGAGAATGGATCTTGTACAAAGCTGCTTTAAGCCTAAAGTGTTTCTGTTCCTTGAATGGCACTTAAACATGGCTGTTTTGATCTGTAATTAACAAACAGTCCCTTGCAGCTGCAGCAATGCTACATCTTGTAAGGGAAATTGGGCTATGAGAATGGACAGGCCAGCATCAGGAAAGGAAGATCCTATTGCTGCAGGAGAGCTGAGGAGCTCAGGGGTAGTTACTCAGATCTTACTGAAGCCTGAATTGGCACAGGTCAGTTCTGGCATTTGTGAGTATCTTTCATAAATCAAGAATCCCCCTATGGCATACCTGCTAGGATGGTTCCTAAGGAAGAGCCACTCCTGTAATAATACTGTTTCTTCATTGATCCTCAGTGGCCTGAGGACTTGTAGGCCAATGCCCACTGAAATTCAGGATGAGAGAAGGATATCCAACATGTAAACTTCCTTTAATGAGTTCCTAAGAGAGGAAAGAAATGTGCAAATTCGTGTCCTTACAGTCATTTTGTGTGTTCCTGAGAATGATGCCCAACATGGAAAGCTTCAGAGGATGATTTTTCTTCTGGTATCTATTGTCCTGATGTGTGCTGAGGGGGCACCACAAAAGGACACCCATAGGAACTTTTCTTTTAGTTATGTATACACCCTCCTTTCATTGTAGGATCTGGCCCATTCCCTGGACTCATTGATTTGTATGGATCTGGAGGAGGTCTTATTGAATATAGAGCAAGTCTCCTGGCTAGCAGAGGCTTTGTGACTCTGGCTCTTGCTTACATGTCCTTTGAAGATATCCCTGCCATGCCAGAGATTCTTGAACTGAGCTATTTTGAGGAGGCTGTGAACTTTTTGCAGAAGCAGCAGCAGGTAAGAGACAAATTATGGTGTTTTTCCTGAAACTATTTTCCAGTTTGCTAATTGGTTCCTAGATTAGAAGTACAACATTGCTTAAGTAGGAAATAGTAATTTTTTTACTAGTTTTGCGTCTTTTAAGATTTTAGAAGGGAAAAAATTCCATTGGCTTTTTTACTGTTTCTGAGATATTACAGGCTTTTGATTCTGAGAAAGTTTTGCAGGACAGTAATAAAACACTCAAACAGCAGAATCCTTTACAGTTGTAGCCCTGGAGGTGTGACATGTCTAAGGAAACTGAGGCTGTATGTGAACAAGCGTGTGGGACAAGAAAGACACTTTACGGCAATGTATCATCATACTTAACCCAAAAGTGACCAAGGGAAATCAAGTAGCATTTAAAATTTTAATGCAGTGCTACTTAATGTACATTTGTTTTGCAAAGTTATTTACTTCCTGTCACATGGACATCAGGATTCTAGGCAGTGTGAGATCAGAATTCAGCCTTGCTTGTTCGTCTTGTTCCTCAGAGAGCTCTGAAACATCTAGATTTCAATGTGAAGGGCCTTCACTAGAAATAAGTTGATTTAAACAGCTATTAGGCTCACTTAGCCTCAGGTGTAATGTCTTCCAAGACAAAACAGAAAATAACAAGTCAGCTGTAGGAGAATATAGAAGAAACTGCAATGAAGAAATTCAATGCAAGTAAACCCAGGAAGAAGTGGCTTGGAGAGGAGCAGTAAAAGACGCTGTACTGAGAGCAGGCTGAGCTGGGATGTGGAGGGAGCAAGGACGCTTTGTCTATACAGGTCACCAGAAGGTAAATGTGTTACAGGAGGAGAAGTGTTGAGGAGCTGTAGAATTCATAGTCACTCTTTTGGAGGCTCAGCAGAGGGACAGATGAGGGAGTAATATAACCTGAACAGAGAGAGGGAAGGGGCAAAATATGAGTAGTCATAGTTGGATGAGTAAGAAAGCAGAACTGGAGAGGTTATTTCAGCTCAGGAAATAAAGAGTAGTTAGTAATATTGTTTTCATAATTCTGTTTCAGGTGAAAGATACTGGGATTGGTGTTTTGGGCTTGTCTAAAGGAGGTGATCTAGCCCTTTCCATGGCCACATTTCTACCTGGCATCAAGGCAGCTGTCAGCATATCTGGAAGTAGTTTTAATTCCTTCATTCCTCTGAAGGGGGATGGCTTCACTGTTCCTGTCCACCCATATGACTTGGAGAGGATGAAGATCAGTGATGAGTCTGGAGTAATAGATTTTTCAGATGCCTTACACGATCACACGGACCCAGCCACTTGGGATTGCCGCATTCCTGTGGAGAGATCCTTAGCCAAGTTCCTCTTCCTGTCTGGACTGGATGACATGAATTGGAAAAGTGACCTCTACTGCCGGGATGCTGTTCAGCGCCTTCAGCAGTACGGCCGGGAAGTGGAGTTTTACTCCTATTCTGGAGCAGGGCACCTCTTGGAGCCACCATACTTGCCTCTGTGTAAAGTTTCCATCCACAGGGTGCTTGGGATGTTGGTCCATTGGGGAGGGCAGTGGAGAGATCATGCTAAAGCCCAAGAAGATGCGTGGCGCAGGATACAGGCCTTTTTCTGGAAACATTTGATGGACTCAGACATCCCTAAGAGCAAGCTGTAGTGGAAGCTGTCATAGATACTGGCCAGGGATGGTATTTCAGCACTCACTGGATCTTGGAAACTCATCAGATGTTTCTTGGACTGCCTTCCTCTAAACCTCACTTTTGCATAGTTGTTTATTTTCATTCCTCAAATAATTTCCCATTTTTTAGTTGAATTTCAGTTGACTTCTGGCCCCAGCTTCACAGTAGATTGGCACCATCTGGTCTGTCTCTGTGCTGTAGTCTGAAAACAACCCAGTACCCCATCATCTAAATTGCATTTGTCCTGAGCTGTCTTTGCCCTCAATCTGCTACCATCTCCTTTCATAAGAGGAAATACTCTCACAGGAGGAGTTTTCCACTGAATGGTTTTGTCTTGCACCTTCAACTAACCTAGATGTAAACAGCACTTTTGTTGGACAGCACATTAGTACACTCATCTTTCCTCCTGGTATATTGTTTTCTCCCATTTCATAGTAACAAGGTTGCAGTAGTTTTGATCTTAGCTCAGGGAAGAGGCACTTCTTCTGGCTTAATCTGAAGTGCAGTGATAACATTCTTTTTCTGGTACCTCAAAACCCAGAAGTGAATCTTACCCAGGTTACCCTGGTTGTATCTCCTGCTGACTCCATATAAGTTCCATATTAGGATAAAGTTTTCACTGCACTACTCAGTGAATGCAATGTGCAGTGTATCCGTGTGTGCAGAGTTTGCTTGAGATTATCTGAATGAAGTTTTCATCTTTGTACCTGTCAATACATTAAAGAGTTATCCTGGTATAATCACATGCTGTTACTTCACCTGCTTGTAGAGATCATGAGCAGAAGTCCTCACCTCCTCTTGGGAAGAGAAGTGATGGAGTCTGCAGGTTTGCACAGTGTTCAAGATGGGGGTGGTACAGATGTGCCGAGTACTTGCTCTCTTATGGTGAAAGTTAGTTTGTCTCCACTTTGGAGGGGAACAGTAAAGCCACTGCTGCTGAGTTACCAGGAGCTCAGTGAGTTGGGCTCCCTCAGTGGTCCTGCCACTCCAGCAGACTGCTCTGGGCTCAGTGACAGCTAAGAAATGCTGCTCTTCCAAGAGAGGACTGACCTCACCTTCTGGGAAGAATGTGTATTTTCTTACCCTTTACCAGCATCCGAACCTGCCAAGGGGGGCTGTAATCTACCTTGTGCTTTTGTGGGATAGTGGCAAGCAGCAACTGCATGTCAAATGGCATCAGTGGAGCAAGTTTTCCCTCCTGGAGCAGTCAGGACTCACACCCTGATCACAGAAGCAAGCAGGAACTGGAAGTCTCTGCATTGCACTGAGACTGAAAAATCTTGCCTTTGATGGTGTAGTCCCTGGTTTCCAGTTCCTGCTGAGATAAAAGCCCTGTAGGAGCCTGGATCCTGCTGAGGGAGGAACCATGCCCTTAGTTGTCTTGCTTCAGGGAGCAATAGTTACTCAAAATTAGCACATTGGGCCTCAGAGGGCTGGGGATTCACTCCCTCATACAATATATTCAACACAGACTGTCCCTTCAGGTACTTCTGGTTTTCCTGAACCCCCTAATTCTCAGACTGGTAGATGGGTACCACGTAGCTGAAGGTGTGAGTAGTAGAGTGGGGACATCTCTCTCCTGCTCACCCATATTGATAATCCATCAAGTTTTGTGCTGTTGCCTCTTGATTTCTGTTTGTCCCTTTTGTTCCAATGTTCTGTGTGGACTGTGGTTGTTCCAGATGTTTAGCGAGTGGGTAGGACCTGGCAGCAGAAAGGAAACAAGGAAAACAAGGAAAGTCAAACACATTTAAGCAGTTCCATCTGAGTAAGGAACATTTTCTTTTCTCTCATTTGTCTGTTTTACTGAAGCAGTCAAAACCCCTTGGGTTGCTGATCCACGTTTTCCTCAGACTCAGGGCCTCAGGCTGCGAGTTTCTCTGTGATATGGGTAATTCTGTTCTCTTATTTTTACTGAACACAGTGAAGTTTATACAAAACAGTGTATTGTTTTCCAGCCTGTGGGATAACTCACATCTATTTCCATCCCTTCTGAGGGGAAAATTAGCTTTCCCAGCCTTCAATAGGCAGTTTACAGATCTATACTTTGAATTACAAAATTGTGACCTTCTGAGAAAATATATTATCTATAGGAAACTACCATTACAAGTAAAAATACTTTCCATCAGTAAATCAACATTGTGGTCAGTGATGCTTTCATCCAGTTGTTATGTTGTCATATTTGGCAGTCAGGTTCACAGAAAACAGTGTTGAAAACAGAGGATGAAGGGAGCTGAGTGGTGACTCTATTGACCACAACACCACACAGGACCTCTTTCTTTTGTTCCACTGGAATGAAAGCTTTGCTACCCACTTAAAAGCTCTTTCTTTATCACTTGGATGGCATCTGACAAGAAAGACTGAAAAAGCTGATTTAGCTGAGCAGTTCTGTGGCACATACAGGAAAATATTCAAGGCAACTCAGTTGCACTGGGAATAGTTTTAAAATTAAACTCAAATTTCAAACTTATCTTCAGGAAATAGAAGCTGGAAACTGGTGTCAGACTAATATAAAATAACTGGAAAAGGCTTAATTTCAGTAAAACACTTCTGCCTATTCTTAAGCATGTTCTTCAGCATTTTGCTGGAGACTTAGACTATTTAGTGTTTCTTCTCCTGAAGAGATGATTTAGACCAGTAGGACTGAGATCATGGGTTTTTTTCAAGACAATATTCTACTAATTGCAGGCTGTTGAGTCAGAGTGCTTTATATAGTCTCTCCAGGCCTGCTGAATACAGACAACATTATTCAAGAACAATGTGAAAGTTATTATTTAATTAAAGATAATAGACCTTTAGCTGCAAGTGATCCTCTGCCAAGCACAACTGATAAAACTAATAGAAATTGGATGGGAAAATCTGTTCTTGTAATCTGCTTGTAATTGAAAAGTG
The DNA here is from genome assembly GCA_013399915.1 of Illadopsis cleaveri. NCBI lineage: Eukaryota > Metazoa > Chordata > Aves > Passeriformes > Timaliidae > Illadopsis > Illadopsis cleaveri. Next base: position 283,125 of record VXBB01014817.1, read on the forward strand.
CTTCACATAAAATAGAGTATCAAAGGACTAGCTTGAACTGAAAGATTTTGTCTTGATTCTTAGTCATCCATTGTTTAGCACTCTGCACTGCATTTCTATTTGGGGAATAAGAAAAGCTTGTGACAAGCCTCTTAAGAACTGATAATCTTGTCACATGTAAGCTGCTATGAACAAGGTTACTATCAGGGGACAGGATGTCTTGCAATGCTTTTTTAGGGCGGGATGATTTCCCTAGTTACCATGGAATCAGGCAACAATGGAGAGTGCTGATTTGCCCAATATATTCTTAAAATTTTCCATCTTTGCATTGAAAACTGACCCTGAAGCATTTTGATACACATACAATAACTTGGAGGAAACTGCAGAATGAAACTAGTCAAAATGCCTTTATTAGCAAAAAGTGAACCACAGGTGCAGAAGAGGTGAAACAGCTCTGATAAAGTGGCTGTCTCTGCAGAAGTAGTAGGTATATGAGGCTTCAGTGGAATTTTAATAAGGACTATGCTGAGCAAGGAGATTTCAATGCAAATGTGCTTCTCTAAGCCTAGGAGATGCTTCAGGTGAAGCAGTGTCTCTGGGTGACTTCTGCCAGCAAGGTTGTTTCATGGCCACAGAAGAGGAGGAATGAAGTGAAAGATGAGAATATATATTGTGTGGTGTAATTTAAAAGTCATTTTTCTCCATTTCTGGTTTCTGTTCCCTGTGTGTTTTTGACAGTCTAAAGATTTTTTTTTTAAATTCAAAACTTAGTCAGTTCTTCAATACATGACCAGATCATTTGTTATCAAGTTGTGGGAAAAGACCAGTGTTTAATAACAAAATACAAATAGTAAAAACTTTTTCAGTATTTTGCTAAAAAATTTATAATTCTACCATTTCAGAAAAAAAATCACTATTCTGCACTTTTTAGTGCTATGTGCATATTATTCAGAAATGGAATCTGAGCCAAATGTAGAATTAAGCACAGAGAAAGTGATGCTTTGTTTAAGTTTGGGGAGAAGAAAGATTAATATTTCCAATGAACTAGTGCTCCTTGCAGCATTTACTGCAAAATATCCCTGCTATTTTTCTCTTGAGGACAAAAATTAGAAATACTGAGTCTTAAAAAATTGTTTGTGCAAAATTTGCATTAAACCTAAAAATGTCTGTATCCTGACTCTGGATAGCCCTTACAGAAAAATAATTAAATTAGTAACATTCTATTTATTTAGGATTGTAATCTTTTCAATTACTTTAGCTGCTGAACTTTTAACATTTTGCATTTAGACTGGGAATTTGCATGTACATTAAAATCACTTCAGTAAAAGGTGTGGTTTTATGGTTTTTTTCACTCTTTTAAGAGTCCCTTGCTGCACAGAGGGACAGTCATGCCTTTTTTCTGGTTAGTGATCTAACTAAGAGGTAATCCTGTGGAAAACAAAACAGAACAAAAAGAAGATTAAAATGTTCTGCTGGATCAAAGAATGAAACAGCAGGAGCATGCATGGGGTTATCAGGAGAAGCAGGAGTGAGCGATACCATGCCAAGATATATAAGAATCTAGTACAGTTTTTAGTTATGTTTGTAATAAGTAGTCCAGCTGATTTTAAATCATGAATCCATTTCTGTGTCCAGTGAAGTGAGTGCTCGATGGCTCACTGTGTGTTGCCCCTGTTTACAGTGGATCTGGTCCTGAAGGAGTAACATATTTGACCGTGGGGACAAAATTGTGAAATGTGGATGTCAGATAAGAGATGAGCTGGAGAAATGGTTCAAAGGAAATGTCATGGATAGGAGTGGAGCATGTGCGTATTTCTGCTTTCATCTAGAAGAGGAAATTCAAATGCACTGCTATCATTTTAATGCTATGAATTCAACAAGGTAGTTTTGAATCAATAATCCTGTGCCATCTGCAGGAGTCTGTCCCTGACAGTGCTACTCTGACATTCTCAAACATCCAGCAGCAACTCAAAATGGATTCTTTTTGGCTGCACAGTGCTCTGACTCCAGCCATTTGCCCATGTCTGGGTTATTTCAGATCAGAGATATATCATCTTGATGCAGGAAAACTACTTTGATACCTAACAGCATCACTGCTGTTGTAGTGGAAGAAAAGGAGGTCAGTGATCTGTATTTTTTGGTGGAAATATCACATTGAAAAACTAAGCAGCTCAGCACTTACTGCTTCCATGGCAGTCTGTATACCACTCCTTGTAAAGCTGACACCTCCTAGGCTCCATATAGATCAGCAATGTGCAGGGGCAATTCTCCTCTTTCAAGCCTTCTAGGGAATCTTGTTCTTTCTATGGCTGTCTTCCCTCACCTGAGGATATAATGTCTGCTTTCTGTTTTTTCTCTATCAGTTTTGCTTCTGTCCCACTGACCACAAACAGGGCACCCAAAATCAAAATTGTAACCCAGCTAGACAAATCAAAAATTAACTAAAATAGAGGTATAAATTGTACATAAATAGTGCATATAAAGAGAAGAAAAAAAAGTGTGCATTCAAGGAGTATCAATTCTTGAATTTTTCCCCTTCATAAAGGGAAGTATGTGAGTGTGTGGGCATGTATAAATATCTCTTGGACAGGAAGGGAGGAATGGAGAGTGTAAAGCAAAGGAAAACCAAAAGATTAAGGGTCACTTCCAGGTAGAGATGTTACATAATTAAAAAAAAAATCTGTTTTGTAATAACTTGTCTTTTGTATGAGCTGGTGGTGGTGGTGGTTAGTCAGTTGGTGGTGGTTTCTTTTTCCTGTAGAATATAGGTTCCCCTGCAGAAATATCCTTCTGGCAGAAGACAGGCATGTGCAAGTGAAAGCACCATGTCTCAGCTCCACAAACCAGGTAGTTTCACAGTACAGTGCCAGAGGTGAGCATACAGTGAGCCCTGCCTGCTCTGGGATTCCAGGGATCAGCTCAGTGCCCACTACTCAGTCACAGGATGAATACACTTTTCTCTGTCGGACAACATGTGATGGTATCACCAGCTAACACAGGACACAGAATCTACTCCTAAACAAGTTACTGAAACCCACGTTTTGTTTGCTTTGTGAACTAAGAGGTTTCACAATTGGTTGTTATTAGTACACTTTTTGTCTTGGGACATTGAGAACAAATGTTTTTATGAAGAGATAATAACTGCTTTCCATTACTGAAGCTCTGATGACAGGTTATACAAATTTTCTCTAGTTCCCTCACTTTGAGGTCAGTGTATAAACTAAGGAACAAATTTTATTTATTTTCTCTTTTGTTGATTCCATTCAGATTTTCCAATCACTCATCAGACTTGACAATAAGGCAGTTTTTTGTTCTCTGATTGCTAGAGAGTTCTGAGGTAAGAAAAGTATTAAAAAAAAAAAATTTCTCCCACTGGGGAAAAGATTATCATTTAGTTACATAACCATTTTATCCTCTTAAGGACTGGTGGTAAAAGTCTCCTTGAAATACCCAAAAGCTGGGGTTCTCCATAGGGTTTAGCAAGCTGAAACTGATGCCTTGGCTTTGCCTGATGAGGTTCTCCCATTTCCCAGATTTGTGTTCTGATCAGCAAGTGGTTGTTTTTTGGTACATTAGTGCTTATGATGGGTTCAGGAAAAAGGCTTAAATTTTATTCCACATTAGACCAATAGGTTTTGAAATCTTGTTATTTTTTCATGAGACGAGAGCTTTATTTTACCAAGAGTTACCTTTCACGTAATATAAAGCAAAGTGAGTCATCTGGTAATTTAGCTTCCTTAGGATATATGGCTTAAGCTCTGCCTTGTCTGTGTTTCCCTTGATTCAGCTGGAATACTATGCCCAAAAGAGGGGGGAGGAAGACCTGAGATAAAAGTAACTTTTCTCTGTTTTGTTTTCCAGTTGTCTCTGGCTACTAAGGTCTGTTTTGTATAGACTAAAAAACACTGTCCACTAGCAAAAGAACTGCTTGGAAAAAGCTGACCCCATTCCTCTCCTTATATAGCTTTTTCCTCTTCTTAGGCCTGAGAGGAAGCTTTGAACCTGAAAGGTGCTAGTGTCTAATAGTTACCATGCAGTGAGAGTTCAGTCATACTCAGGCCAGAGCTGTCTTCTCTCTCTGCTTCATTTGCTGCTTGTTCCATTTTTTTAATGGTATTTTAATAATTTCTGTCTGCATTATTAGCCTTATAACAGATACCACACAGAGGATGATGATGGGCTGAGGCAGGTAATACCTCTCTACCTTTCAAATCACAAATTTAAGAAAGATAGCTTGAACTTTTTAGAACATTTGACTTTTTAAGCAATTTGCTCCCAGTACTTTGCATGTGCAGGTTCTCCCTTCAGCTGGGTTGAGAGGAGAGTAGAATTTTTTAAGATCCTTGTTATCATTCTTCACTCCTCTCAGTTCCCCACATAAGGCTATTTGGCTTTCCAGTGCTTCTGCTTTGCTTTTCTTCTTCTTACAGAACATAATTTTGTATCGTCAATGAACATCGCTCCAGACCTCAAAGGAATGCAATTTCCTGGGCTCTGGAAGGATTCCAGAGGTTAGTCTCATAAATCCTGTGTATACTCTGCAGCTCTTCCAGCTCTTAGCCAGGTTTGGCAACAGGGTCATTTCATGTAGCACTCAAGTAGTAAAACACATTTCTTTTGTAACCTCTGAGCAAGCTGTTCAGGGTAAATTACTGTACATGCGGTCATGACTTGAGCAGTGTCTCTGCATGTCTCAGTTGCCTTCCTGCTATTCTGTCTGTGGAACAGTGCAGAATTCTCCTCATGAGATGGGGTTCCTGGAGGACAGAGCCTCCTGCTACACCTGAAAAACAGAGTGATTTTTCTGAGGGTCACTGCATGTACAGATCCCAGAGTCAAGGAGATTCTAGATAGAATGTTAATTAGTATGTGAAATATATTTCTTCTGGAGGCAGATGAGTGTTTGTGGATGGTAAGGATGGTTTCTTCTTGCTGTGGTCCCCAGTTCTCCAGTGCAAGATTCCGTGTGGAGACAGTCAGGAATACTTTTATTTTTGCAAGTTTTTCCTTTGTCACTGTTAGGGACATGAAAGAACTACACACTCATCATCAGGTTGAAGTGAGGAAAGAAGGGCAGTTTATTATGATTTGGGGTTTAAATAGGATTTGGAATTTGATCAAGGATTGGAGGACAGCAAGAACACTTCTCTGACCCCAGTGGTCAATTTAGAAGTCTGTCACAGAGAAGAATGAAAACCATTTACTTTATTTATAGTACATGCATGAAAGGTATATAAACAAGATCATCAGAAAGCTGAAAATTAGGACGACATTTCTTCATGGGTTTTAGGTTTTCATTGAAGAGGTGTAAAAACTGAAAGCATATTTAAGGATGTTTTCAATATCTTCATGCCTCTGAAAACGATAGTGTGTGGTTGTGTGCCTCCAAACAGACTGCTCAGCTGAAAAACAGGAGGAAAAAAGCTCTGTTTTCTGAAAAGCCAATAATCATCTAAAAAAATATTTCTCTGAAACAAGAAATGCTTTGATGAGCTTAAATGTCATGATGCTGTTTGCTTGGCTGGCAATTCTGCAGCACCCTCAGCTCTGTCTTCTGCTGGTACCATAGAAACAGCAGGCACAGCATGTACCTACCTCCACTTTCAGGCAAGAGCCACAGACCAAACCAAAATTCTCTTCTGTGGGTGCCCCCGAGGCAACCAGAGGTTTGAGCTTCTGCAGTTTATCGCTTCTTGGTCCTTTGTTTTATTCTTCTATTTTAGTTTTCCTCCATTAGGATTCCTGAATTCTGCTTTTCTTTCTTTCCTCATGTCTCTCTTTAGAAGAATGCCAGCTTTATGTTGAGTTCTTATTCTCGACAAACTTTGCAAAATGAATTCTGTATCTCTTGTAATACAGTTGATCAGATTATTGTAATGAGGTATGTTGAAAGGAAGTTTATTAGTTATTAGATCTCAGGCTTTTGTCTGATTAGTAGACTTTCAAACTACAGCATACTTCACTTAGCACTGATACGGACTTAACTCCTCTGTTAATCCACTGACTGTTTGCACTGCTGCTGCAACCTGAATCCATTCTGAGCAGATGCATCAGAGAAGGAAGAGTCTTATATATTGCTGCAACAGAGAAGAGATTATATATTAGAAAGATTTAAAGATTATATTTGCTAAAGGGCAGACGGGCTCACTCGATGCTTCTGCTAACTCTTAAGCCCTCCTTGTGAAATGATGAAGCAATGGCAGACCAAGCACAAACTCTTGTTACAGAGGTGGGTTTTATCTAAAAATAAAACATCTGTATGTGTGTAACTGGGCTTTAAGAATATGGAGATGCAAATACTGACATGATAAGGATTTCTACAGGGAACTATTACCTCTTTCATTTATATGTGGCTGTCCATTTCTGTATGTGGATTAAGTTTGCAAGAGGAAAAGGGTATGTCCTTGCTAGCTATGGATTTCCTATGTATCCTTGACTCACTTCCATAGCACTAAAAACATCAACAATCCCCAAACATAGTCTGGATTCATAAAGGTTGTCTGACAACAGAATGCCTTCTGCTGTCTTAAGTTGGTCTTCTACCCCTGTCAGAGGAAAGGAAGGGTCTCTTTAGCAATACCTGTCTGCTCTAAAGACTTCTTGTTTCAGCTGCCTAGGTGGAGTCCTGAACACTGTCTCCAGGATTTTTGACCATGAGATTACTATGAGGAAAAAATGGCACATCGGACTTCCAATTGTTATCAGTGGGATTTTACACATCTACAAGTATTGGACTGGTGCCAAAGTGATCAACATCTAACAGAAATGGATGCTGTGTGGGTACAGAGATTCATTTGTCCTCTTTCCTTATTTTAGAATCATGGTTTACTGTATGGGTAAACATAACCTTCAGTGGCTAGTTGGGAGCTCTTATTCTGCTATGCCATATGCCAAAGAAAATACAGTATGTCCTGGAAACTCTGATCAGAAACTAAGTGCAGGATGCTTGGGTTTACTTTGGCAAACAAGGATGTGAAAGGAAATACGATTTGGGTGTATAATGGTGGTTGAGGCTTTGGTAGTGAGGAAAGACTGATGGTTTGTCTCCAGGCAGAGGTGTTGAGGGAACTTTTTAGTGATGAACACTGCCTGTGGGCTCTTCCAGACAACCTATCTGAGCTCAGAGCTGCTGCCTCTTTGGCTTGGAGCCCTCAAGCCTTGCTGTTCCTGGTATGTGCCTGTTCCTGCCTTGCCACACATTTTGTTTTGCCAGCACTTCAAGATTTGATTCTGTGTCTTCAATTTGAAAATGCTGTGGGAGTACACCCTGATGGAAGCACATTTGGTTGGGGTATACGGCAAGAATGGGGCGTTAATAGGAGAGGGGATCCCAGCTTGCTTCTCAATGTGATTGCAGCCACGCTGACCTTTTCCAGGTATTTCAAAATGCTGTTCACTGTGTAGCTGAAGTCTGTATTGCTCAGGGAACAGCATAACCATTTGACATACAGCTATTTTATTTAATGTGACCAGATGCAAGAACCCTATTTAGATTCAGAACACAGTGAATCTTAACGCTGTTTTTTTTTTCAAGCAAGAAAAATGTTACCATAAATATACAAGCTGTACACTTGAGAAGATGGAGAGGAAAATCTTATCTTCAATGTACAAAACTGTGTAATCATTTATAAATGCTTCAAAGCTGTAAAGAATATGTCCTTTTTTTTCTTTTTTTCAGTGTTTACTGTAATTTTCAATTGCTGGCTAAGTGTGGATTTTGCTTTCCAGAATATATGATTCTCTTTGCAGCAGGAGGACATTCTATAGCCTTTATTACCAACCCCTAGTCCTTTAAACTGTGGGTTTCATCCCCTCTGCAGGGTTGCCTCTACTCTCTACTGAGGCCTGTCCATGGACAGCACTTCCTTTAGGAACCATGTTGGCATTGAAGGGTGCAGCCCTTGAGAGACAGATAAGAAAGCTAAGGAGAGACGATGTGAGTCTGAATATAAAAGAGGACTCGGCTGCTCAAAGCATCATTACTGCACCTTTGTACCAAGCAGATCACGTACACCGACCATCCTCCCAGTAGGGGAAAAATTCTGTCACTTGTAGCTAAGTAAAATTTGCAGGTCACAAGATGGCAGCATAATCTCACTAGTCAGGGTGACAAAATTTGAAGGGTCAGGTCAACTCAAACTCCTGTTTTGAACAGTCAGAAAGTCCTGTATCTGATCAGCTAGTGCTTCCTAGGCTCTAACTGCTATGTATAGAGGTGAAACTATTATATATGTAGGTGAAAAGCCTTTAAAACCACCTTTCAAATAAACCTATTTCATTTATATTCAGATGCACTGTGATAGTACTGATGTAAATTGCTCACCAGGGGTTCACTAGCGTGTTATCTAACTAATCAGTAAAAAAGGCAACATTGATGGCACACTGACTTTGCCAAACAAAGCCTGTGCAACTGGGAGTTATACTGTGGTGTTTTCACTTCCTCTCTGCTCTGGAGAGCAAAGTGTTCTGACCACTGCCTCCAAATACACATTTCTTAATGAAAATTAATTTTTGATAGTACTACTGAGTGAATATATTTCCTGTGAAGAGCAAATTAATAAATTATTCTATTTCTCTTTGAGAAATATTCTGTATTCAGTTTTCATGTATTTCAGGCCTATTTGCCTGTCTGTGTGTATGTCTGTCTTTCAAAGAGATCTGCCCATTCTTACCATTTGTCATGAGCTGAACCTTTCCAATGTGCACTGCCTCATTTGGGAAAAAGGACTGTGCTAGGGAGAGATGATTCATTGCATCAGTTACCATATTATATAATGCAGAGTGATAATAAACCTACTGAGAACATTCCTAGCGGCAATATTCCCACTTGTGACTTTTAATACTTAGCACAGAAATATCTGTAAAAATAAGTGGAGGTATCTGCATCTCTTTGGAAGAAAACTAAGCCACGAGAGCAAGGAAAATATATCTCCATTTTCAAAATTATTTACAGGTTTTTGTGATTCTACTGCAGAATTAAACCATAGATATTTAAGTGCAGCTTCCGGATGCGCTTTTCTGAGAATGTTCAGTCATAGTTCTACGAGTTGCTTGCATCTGCGAAGTGAATCTGATGTTTTGACATACGTGCAAAGTGTTCTTATGGGTATTTACTTGCTGAACTTACAGGTAGGTTTTACTGGACAATTTTGCAAACTTTAGACTTTTGAACATATGCTGAAATCTAAAATGGTCATTGGCTTTGGCTTTGTTTACCTGTTCAGATGAAGATTCTAACCTAATTTACTCTTGCTAGTTAATATAGTTTCAAGCATGCCTAAGACAACTTCAATAAAGACAAAGAAAAATGAGAAAATTGAACGCTGCCCTTTCCATTAGCACGTTGTTTCCATCCTAAGCGATTGGCCACATGGTGTCACTGTGTTTTAAGGCAGCAAACCCTTTAGCAATATTGCCTAGCAACTCCAAGTTTTCGAAGTATCCCAACCATGTGGTATTATCTAAGGAGACACTTGAGCAAAAGTGACAAGGTCACAAAAGCTTCACAGTGGAAGAGTTTTAGGAAGATTTTTTAAACAAAAGTCTCTTTTTCAGCTTCCTTTACCTTCCTGGAATATGTCAGAAAATTTTTAGCCCAGAAGCACTTTTTCTCCAGATGTCTGCATTTTGGAACATTCTTGTATAGAAAGCTTTATCTTAAATTGTTGCAAGTTAGAAATTTAAAAATTCATGTGTGCTGGACTCATCCTAAACTTCAGTCATAGTTCTTCTTTTCTCCTTCTGTCTTTACGTATCTGAATTTGCAACAGCCTTTGGCTCTGCTGAATAGACGAAACCTGGCCTTATGGTGCTCAGAGCAATATAAACTGCATCTCCTGAGACCCACAAAATGCTGTTTAATCGCTGCTAGTTCTGAAGAATGCATTGCACAACACACCTGCTCAAGAGACCCGTGCCAAAACCCGACGTGTTGCGTATTTAAGGAGTTTCATAATGTACGGCTATAGCAACCGTAAGAAAAACAGTTGTGTACAGATACAGTACGAGCCTTAGCCAAGCAGATGATATCTGGCTCAGGGTGTGTCAAAAGGCTGCAAAGTCTCATGCAGTGCTAAGTGTTGGTGTGCTCTGTTTCTTCTGTGAGTGGTAAGTGAGCCTAGAGTAGCAGGCCCTGTGCTAACACTCCAGTAGTCCACGTAGGTTGCATTATTGTTTTATAGGATGTTTTATTGTTTTATATATGTCTGGCAATGGCGTACCACCCATAGAGAGTGCATGGTGCTTTGTTCTGCTGGTTATCACATTAGATAGTTGCAAAGCTTTCCCTAAGCCAGCTGCTCTGTTTTGTATGGAGCTTACTCTCTGCAGAGCTGCTGAGAGCAATAGCGTTAGTATAAGATAGTGATGATAGTTTTGCTACCATTTCTGTTTGGACCAGGAATTCACTTGTAATATGTCTGTTTTGAGAGCCATATCTTCAATTTAAGAGCACAGTCAAATCATATTTAGAATTATTAGGTCTACAAAGCATCGTGCCCTGAAAATTCAGGTGCCTCAGTATGAATTTCGGTGCAATGGTATGAACTGAGGAATTAGCTGTGTTAGTCTGGCTTTGAATGTGACCTGAGTTGAAATGCTAAATAAAACATGGACTGTTAGGTCTCACAAGCTGCAGTAGAGCTGAGATGTCCTGTTCCTTGCAGAGGCAGCAACAGTGCAACAGGTGGGTTTGGAAGACTGTTTGTGGGTCCATTTGTTGTGTACATTTGTGGATAGCAGATTATTTTGTGTTTCCTCTTGCTGCTTGCTATGTAAAACCAGCTTAGAAGTATGTTCCACTGATGTTTATGTAGAAAAGCTTTCTCAGATATGACTTTGGCCTGTGATTTCTTCTATTTCCTCCTCACCCTTGCTTCTGTGATTATCTTAACTGGAAAATTTTCCATTGGCCTCTGTGCTGGTGGTGCACTTCAGGACGGGAGCTTCTGAAGAGGATAAAATATGGTATGGTTCATCCTGGAGGAAAAAGAGCCTAAAACAGAAGGTATAAATGGTAAGGCAGAAGAGCTGATGGGGGTCTCCTGTAGGGAAAGGGAGTAGGTCAAACTTGGGAATAAGTTGGGCATATTGCCAAAACAATTTGTCCCTGTTCTGCAAATCTTGAAAATTGCTGGCCTCATTATCTAAGACAGAAAACATCACCTGGTAGTGTGCAGGGGAGTCCTAACGTAACTATAATTATCCTAATGGCACTGCTGCCATGATGGTATATAAACTATAAACAGGAAAGACTGAAACCCTCTGACACAGATGAGATGCAAATGAGGGGTTGGTGCCTCTACTATAGGAATACCAATAAGAAATGGAAACTGGCTGAGGAAATCATTCAAGGTTTGTCTCCAGGAGCTGCCTTCAAAGTGTTTGCTCAGGGAAGAAAGCTGTGAAACAGGGGAAGGATGGATGTTTCCTCCCCTTGTGGTTTTATGAACCTCAGACCCTGGAACCAAGGCTCCTTCTGAGGGAACTTTTATGGGTTGTCTTGTGCAAGGTATTATCTGGGAAGCTCTTGTACTCCGTATTTTTTGGAAGAGGTGCACTGTATATCAGTGCCAAGGGCATTAGTTTCTAACACTGTTAAGTTAAAAAGCGAGTCTTCTTGGAATAATGGGAACAGCTTGTCTCTTCATCTGAAGCTTTTTATGAATCAGAGAGACCATCACTGCCTCTGGATATAGGTCAACTACAGGTTTCTAAAATACGTTTGATATATGAGGAAAAATCTTGAATATGGAAGAAAAAGAGATTTTTAAAATAAAAGCCATCTATGAATATTTAGTTGGACCTACCCAATGTATGCATTTTTCCCAGTAATGCCTGAATTAAGTTCCTCATGTTTGATTGAGTTACACATAAAAGAAAATCATCCAGTTTTGATTTAAATTTAGTTGTTGTGTGGGAGGGAAATGTGGTGTGGAGGCTGAGAAAAGTCAGGGGTCACCATGTGAAAGGAAGGTGTAGGTGGGAAAGCTTTAACACAGCTTTCAAGATCAGAAATAGATTTTATTGACATTTATGGTACTGTGGCACTGTGAAAAGTCAAGAGAAATGATTTGTTAAGTGATAGAAGTTCCCAGATAAGCTGCAGACCTTGGTCCAAAAAAGATCTGTAGTCTAAGTCAAATGCATGAACACCAACACAAACACCAACATGTACAAAAAAATAGAAGTAAAGGAACAGGAGTTTAACAATAATTAAACCTATGAAAAAATGTGATACATTTGATTTTCACAGGGAGCAGAAAGGGAAAAATGGGCTGATGTTTTGTGCATATTCCTTTGTCTCTTTGGTTGTGATCCAGTTCATCAAGCACTGGTGCACCTGAGGTGGCAGTTTACCTGTGAATTATCCTATTAATATCAATTAGACTGTTCCTGAGAGGAATGTGTGCAAGTGTCTGAGAAGATCAAAGCTTTTGGCTTTTTAAATGCATGTGTTAACTAGTAAATGGATAGCAGAAAAGCTGGAATTGTCTAAGCACAAGACCTACTAGTGAATTACCAGTAGCTGCAGATCAGGAAGATGTCTCTTAATCTTTTTGGCACATCTTTTCCAACAGCAAAGACATGGCTTTCAACTTTTAGCATTTTACTGTGGGTTGTTTTTTGACTGGCTGAATTTTGAATAGCTCCCCTCAGTAATCTGGAGTGGTGAGGGAGTGTAAGGGATGAGGATTTTACTTGTGCTGAGGTCTACACAGCTAGCAATAAAAACCCCAAGATGCTCTGTTGTTAGAATGTTTTTCATTAAGCCCTGTCCTGACACAGACAGACCACATAATGGCGATGACTACATATATCAGAAGGAAGGAAGTGGAGCTCAAATGATCATGACCAGAACTAGAATTAAAATATCAAATAGATATTCCTGTCACTAGAGGCTGAAATGGACTGGCGTGGATTCACCTGTACAGTTCTTCTTTCAAGTGCTGGGGATGAAAGGGGTTTTTAATAGCTGTCAAGATCTACTCCTATTTAGGAAAGCATCAAATTGCTTTACAGTATCTTTGTTTCTTGGTTTTGCAATGGAGACCACAGTATCTTCTGTTGGAGTTATAGACTTCCTACTACATGAGTATATTGAATGAAAATTAAGCTGCCCTGCTCACTGCTTCTTACAGACTGTCCCTGGTGCCATGTGAAACCATTAATTAACTTTCTGACTCCCAGGTTATTCCCCCCAGAGATGAAGGGTGTTTTGCTTGGGACAAGTGAAGAGCATTTAGCTGCATCTGTAATAATGTAATGCAACTATTCATTTAATTTGATTCAGAGCCGCATAAGGTAACAATGTCCTATGTGGAACCAGAAGCGTCTTAAAAGTATTAATTCAGAGGGTGGGACGCATTTCTGATCTATGCCACAGGTAGTGGACCTTTTGATGCTCTCTGGACCTTGGGTAAACTGATGTCTTCCATAATACAGACACTTGATGGGGAATACACTGAATTTCTCTGAACATTGAGCTTGTCAGTATATAGTGTTTGTGTTCATAAATGGAAGGTGTATTCTACAACAACAAAATCTTTTTTTTTTTTTTAATGATATTAGTTTGTCTTTCCTCTGACTTGTTGCAGTTTCTGTGATCTCAGGTGAACTGGCTGTTGCTACCTTCATGTCACAACAAATTGCTCATGAACTTACCTAAGATGTACAAAGGATTTATGACAGAGTCAAAGAGCAGGGGGTACGTTACCATTTTAAATCTTATTTCCTCTCTCATCTTTTTACTGTAGGCAAGTTGTTGCACAAGGCATTCCATGCTTCACATATCTGTCCATGTTGTCAGCTGTTTGTGTATCAGGTCTGAAGAGGAGGAGGAAATATGTGGTGTGTTATCAACAGTCAGATACTTCCCATTCCCAATTTTAGCGTACGTGAGGAAGCGGTGTCTGATGAACAGAGCTGATCATACATTTTCTGATGCAACACTTCTCTGTTTAAAAATGTTGATTGGATTCTGTATTGCTGGGTTGGCTGGTTCTCCAGCTTCATGGAAACCTGCTTGGAAAGCTGTCATGCTTTTGTACGCCTTGCTGAGCCACCTGGCCTGTTCCTCTGGCTCCCCATCATTCTGTGATGACAGGACACTGCTGGCTTCTCCCACTTACCAGGGGCTACCCCCTAGGCTGGTCAGCAGGTGAATGAGATGCCCATTAAATGTTCTTAGGCTGTTGGTCAATTCCTTTGCTTCCAGCTTCCCAGATCTCCTAGCTGTGAAGCTCTCAGCATGCCCAGGAGGCTGCTGAGCCAAAACAGCTGTGTACGCAAGATCCCGGCATGTCAGCTCAGGCATCAACCCAGAAATGTTTCAAAATCTTTCATATATATGGGAGTGAAATCTTTTTAAGGAGGTGTGCCAACTTGATTTCCTCTGCTCAAATGATGACATTTCCTCTGCTCAACTGGATGAACATTCCAGTTCCCAGCACTGGTGCAGGACGTTTTACCTTTTTGTGGTTCACCGTTTGCTTCCTAGTACTTGGCTGACAAATGCATTCAGTATGTGTGTAACTACACAGTAGGGAAGACCAAAAATTAGTGGATTTGAATCATACAAAGCAAGGGTCTCTTCTACTTTGCAATGTGTCTATTGCATGGGGAAGTGTTGCAGAGTACAAATTGTGTGTGTTGTGGGGAAGGCACCAGGAGTGGTTTGTGCTCTGCTGCGTTGGCAGGCTGTGTGTGGGTGAGCTTCCTGGAACCGTTTATGGGAGAGGTGATCATCTGAAATCTTGTCGTCCATAAGATCTCTGCCCCTGGAAGCTAGAGTCTCTGAGTGAATGCATCTCCCCCAGCTCAGACTCTTCCTGGCTAGGTCCATGAGATCTAATTTTGGGCCTTTGCACATAGGTCTGGAATCCTCTGCCAAATCAGGCAGCATAGGTAGCCTAATTTAATGTTCTGCTTTTAACAGTCAATGCTTTTCATGACCTGCACAAAAATTTTTTCTCTTGTTGGCCATATCATGTCTTACCTGCCACATAGACCACAAATGTGGGAGGCCTACAGTTAAAAACACTCTATTTTCTTGAGATGCTGAAGGCTATACATGTCTCTTGGCTTCGGTATGATTTTCTATTCTAGGTTATCAGGTTTCAAGAAGCACTTTCTAAAAATCTTTAGAGCTTCAGATTTCCCAAGTTAAGAGGTTAAAAAGGATCTGTGCCTGTAAAAATATTTTTTCTACTAGACCAAAAGCATTTAAAATTGCAGTGTTATGCAAGTGTCATGTTTTATGAAACAGAGGAATTAACCCTGACCTAATATGCATACACAGAGACATTCAGAGATAATATCAGGCTCTGTGGATGACTCTGCCTTGGCATAAGTTAGAGCAGCTTTCCTGAGACTAGCTGAGATGCTCATTGCGTTTCAAGTGCCAGGCTCTCTTCTCACACTAGTTTGCCTTCTCTGCTGCCTTAAAGGAAGCAGGTGACAGAAAGCTGCTTTTGTATCGCTGGAATTAAGCTGAGAGTGCTTTCAGCAAGACAAATTCCCAGTTGCTCTATTAGGAAAACTCTGGCTTCTTTTTGTCACAGAAATGGTACAAGTTGAGTGGAAGAGGAGACACACACCTAAGCAAGAAATTTTTATCATCAGAAATATTTTCTACAGGGATAAGCATCAATGCAAAAGGAGCTTTTGTATTCCAATCTTCTATAGAACCCCTGAAGTTGTCGTCTGCTGTCAGAAGTTATAATCCACCAGAAGTGAGTCACAGGGCTCTTAATTGCTGTAAATAAGCTTGCAAGGCTCATAATAACTCTAATGACTAAGTTAAACTCTGTTTTTTCTGTTTTAAATTGTTCATATAGCTTGGTCGATGTCTAGAGTTTTTGTATTAAAAAAAAAGGACATAAGTGAAGAAAGGAAAAAATACAGTTTTCAAATCTGACAATCTTTCAACAACATTGCAAGACACCTATAAGGAGGTGAAAAGCCTCCGTGGTAGTGGGATCAGTGGACTGTAATGATCCACTTGCAGGAATGTGCACTGAATTGTCTGATGTGTTTTCCATCTCTGATACTCATTTCAGCTCTTAGGAACAGTGCTGCTTGTCCATGGTCAGATTCCCACTGATGAGCTCAAGCTGAGGCAATGGCTGCATGCCACTACAGAAGGGCAGCCCTGGAAATTCGTCAGGAAAAGAAGAGTAGTTTTCTGTTGCTTCAGCCCCTCAAATGAGTGTAACAATTTTACGTTACACCAGAGGAGTTCCAGAGCCAGTACTGTGAAGTAGGAGCAGAACTTTCTAAACTTGGGAGCTGGACTGGAGGAAAACCTCCTGTTTTACCAACAACTGGCTCTTAGATTTCCTGCTGCAATGTGAAACTTTGCCATTAGGTATTTTTAAAGGCTTGAGCACTTTCAGATGTTTACCAAAGACTCTGTATCCACTTGTTCTTAGTCATCAGTGTGCCTGCTATAAAGGCACACTTTGCAGGTATTTCCAGAGCTATTGGTGATATACTTGAATGCATTTCCTGAATTGGTTGTTTCTCTATTTCTTTGCCTTGCCTCTGTGCTCAGTTCAGTGTTTTTCTTACATTTACACTTCACTAAAATCTTCCACATTACCTAGGCCAGGACATAGCTTGGCTGATGCTAGTTTTTTTTTTAAGAAGCCTAGCCATTGGCAATACCAACGTATAGAATAGCAGAATGAGGATGCCTGCTACTGTTTTAGTCTTGCTGTTTTTAGAGGGCTACTTAGACAGTAAGTTATTGGCAGGAATGCATTAATTGAACCCTTAATGACTTCCATGTTATTTGAAATATGTTATTGTATATCTTTTATTTCTTTCTCAGCCAACATCTGAGGGCTGTGCTCAGGTAAAGGTCGGACCTTGGAAAAAGCCACATACAGGGTTGAAAGAGGATTGGACAGAAACAGAAAGGAAATGCTGCTGTATGTGTCATACAATCACTGCAACCTTTGTTTTTGTAATTACTCTTGCCCAATATAATAACTTCCAGTAGCAAACATGTCTTTAGTAGATCCTGCCCCAAAGAACTTGTAGTGAGAGTGAAAAACAATAATAGAAAGCAAGAGTTACTGTCTTGATTCTAAAAACGTGACCATAAAATAAATATGAGAGGTAGATGGCAACTAAGAAAGAAACCCTTCTCTTGATAATTTGAAGCTGAATACCATAACTGTAAGTCAAGTGTTCCTGTCAGCCAAGTGGTGAAGTGTAATACTTACCTAACTCTTCTGAGGTTTTTGCACAAGCAACTTTATACTGACATCAGTGTAAGACTGTTTGAATAAGATCTAAAGATAAAGGTTGGAGAAACTGGCTTGAGTGGAATGACATTGAAGTATCTTACTCAATTATTATTTCAATTAGATGCTCAGCAGTCACTGGGTTTAAAATAAAGGAACAATTTCTAAACATAAACACAGTAGGTTTCAGTATGTGGCTTTACACTGACGTGTCTTGGAAAGGTAACACTGCAGTCCTCAGATACCCCAGGTAAGTAATAAGCAGCTTCCTCCCATCGTGAAGCTGCGAAGATCACTATCTTCCCATATTTACAACCACACCTGCAAAGCACCTAAGGAAATTAGTAGTTCTCTTACTCTGGCCAGGAAAAAGAGCCAGTGATACTTGATTTACTGTATGATGTCTTTGTTTAAGATAACAGTGGTTCAGGAGATAGGTAAGAGGATATAACACCTTTTACTTTTCTGAAACAGGGGTAGGTCTTGATAGCCAGAAGAACAGTTCATTTAGAAATGTTATCACCTGATTGCTGCTCAGATAGACAACCTGGTATTTTGTTCTAATTAACAGCAGGTACTGAAAATGATTGTTTGAAAAGTATTCAAAGAGCTAAAATAATAAGTATTCAAAGAGCTAAAATAATAAGTATTCAAAGATCAGATTGTCTGTGTTGTTTGCTCAGAATGGGGTAAGGGGGAGACAATGAAAAATTAGGAAGCTTTTATTTCAAAATTAAATGCTACATGTCCTAAATGTGGCGTTTCTGAAGCGTACTTTATAGCTCCTAGTTTGACATGGTAATTTTGAATTGAAAAATTGAGATAGATTTTAATAAAGTTTTTGTTGTTGTTTGGATTTTATTTTTTTTACAGTGGTTAAAGAAAACAAACATGGAAAAAATCTTTTGGGGATGAGCAAAGGAAAAAATTACTTTTTT